>ONZH01024077.1:0-79242 GCA_900303285.1 Rhinella marina | reverse complement strand
TACTATAATACTGCTCCTATGTATAATAATATAACTACTATAATACTGCCTCCTATTTACAAGAATATAACTATTATAATACTGCATCTTATGTGCAAGAATAAAACGATTGTAATACCGTTAGGTGTTTGTAGATGTGTATACCGTATATACAGTGCCGTGAAAAAGTATTAATACCTCTTGAACTTTTTAAATTTTTTTGTATACAATTTTTTTTTTTCAATTTTTTTGTTACACCTTTAAACTTTTTATTGTATTGCGATTTTTATGTCATAAACCAACACAAAGCAGTAAGTATGTGAGAAGTGAAAAGAAAATGATACACGGTTTACAAATTGTTTAATAAATAGAAATCAGAAAAGTGTGGCGTGCATTTGTATTCAGCCCCCTGGAGTCTGATCCCCCTAATTAACCTCCAGTGTGACCAATTGCCTTCAGAAGTCACCTGATTAGTAAATAGAGGCCGTCTCAGTATAATGGAGCATTCACACGACCATAATTCTGGGTCCGAAATTTCAATTGGGGCTGCAAAAGATGCGGACAGTAGACCGTGTGCTGTCCGCATCCGTAGTTCTATGTAGCGCTGGCCATGTGTGGTCTGCAAAACGTCAGCATCCGTGTTTTGCGGATCCACAATTTGTGGACCATGTGCGGTCATGTGAATGGAGCCTTACTCCAGCAGTTCTGTGAAGGCCTCAGAGGTTTGTTGGAGAACATTAGTGCTTAAAGGGGTTCTCCGAGTTATATATATTGATGACCTCAGGATAGGTCATCAATATCAGATCGGCGGGGGTCTGACACCCGGCACCCCCGCCGATCAGCTGTTGGAAAAGGAGGCACGTGCCGTATCAGCGCTGCCTCCTCTTCACTGCTTACATGCTGGCCGACACGGGGGTAGTGGTGAGCAGGTGTAATTACACCTCACCGCCCCATTCATTTCTATGGGAAGAATCGCTTCCATAGACTTGTATAGGAACTATCCTTCCCATAGAAATGAATGGGGCGGTGAGGTGTAATTACACCTGCTCACCACTACCCCCGTTACGGCCAGCATGTAAACAGTGAAGAGGAGGCAGCGCTGGTACGGCGCACGCCTCCTCTTCAAACAGCTGATCGACGGGGGTGCTGGGTGTCGGACCCCCGCCGATCTGATATTGATGACCTATCCTGAGGACAGGTCATCAATATATATAACTCGGAGAACCCCTTTAATTACTCACTGGCCACAAACGCTTTAAAATAAAATAATAAACACCTTTATTGTAAATTACTTAAAATTGGGGAGAATTTTGCTTTACGGATATGCACTTATGAAAATATATATATATTTATCGCTGGTCCGAATTTTCTATTGTTAAAATTGGGGAGAGGAATCCCAAATTCTCCATTTGTTTAGGAGCAGAGATTACATGGGCTCGTGGGTTCTCTTGTATATAACTAGAAGACCTTCTAGATATAACGCTATATGTGGTGGAAAACTAACCCTGCACATCCCCCTGATCACACCGTCCCCGCCGTGACACATGGAGGTGGACGCATCATGCTGGGGGGAGGCTTTTCTTCAGCACGAACAGGGAAACTGGTCAGAGGTGATGGGAAGAAGGATGGAGCTAAATACAGGGCAATCCTGGAGGAGAACCTGGTAGAGGCTGCAAAAGACTGGGGCGGAGGTTCATCATCCAGCAGGACAACAACCCTCAACATCCAGCCAGAGCTACAATGGAAGGGTTTAGATCAAAGCATCTTCATGTGTTAGAACGGCCCAGTCACAGTCCAGACCTGAATCCCATTGAGAATCTGTGACAAGACCTGAGAATTGCTGTTCACAGACGCTCTCCATCCAATCTGACTGAGCGAGAGCTCTTCTGCCAAGAAGAATGGGCAGAAATTGTAGGCTCTGGTAGAGACATCCCCCATAAGACTGCAGCTGTAATGAGAGCTTAAAAATGGTCCTACAAAGTACTGACTCCGGGGGGTGAATACAAATGCACGCGACACTATCCAGATTTTTATTGATTTTGAAATCCATGTATCATTTTCTTTTCACTTCACACAGACTTGTTACTTTGTAACAGTCAATCACATAAAATTCTAATAAAATACATTTAAGTGAAAAAATGTGGCAAAGTTCAAGGGGTGTGAATACTTTTTCATATATGAGTAAATATAAATGTATTTGTTTATACAGATTTGTACATCTACAGCAGTATGTATTCTGTGCTGTGAACACACTGCTGCCTCCAGCGTCATAGGTGACTTTCCCCTCGGAGGAATGAAAAGCCCCTTTAATTCTCCAGACAGCAGGTGCGGGTGCGGTGGAGGCTGAGTGCAGTAATCGTATCCGCTCCTGGCTCACAGTGCCCTTAATATAGAGCAGAGATCACTTACAGTCTATATTGGTATCGGTGAGTGGCCTTTTTTTCCGCTGGAGTTGAGGCAGCGTTCCCAGCCGCAGGGATTAGCTTCAGGTTCAGCGTCTGATGGAATCGCCCGAGTAGCAATCCCCTGATACATCGTGATCATAGCATTCAGTAACATTCAGATCCGTGGCTTCGAGCGACTTCACGGCTAAGCCGTACTCAGGCAGCCTGACAGAACGGGGTCATCACTGGTGACTTTTTTCATGGCTGGAGTTCCCCTTAAATGATAACCACAGGTTGTTTTTTGATAAAATTATTTGAAGTGTTTTTGTATCTTTTTGTTTTTATTTCAGAGATAACATTAAAGAAGAACTCCTGCAAAAAATGTTGTTCCATGTCCTGCTAGAAATGTACGTGATGTAATCTGCAGTGAATGTCATTTTCTTACCAGTGTCTGTATTTGTGAGTTATATCTCCCTGATGTTTCTCATCTGTGTCATGTGACCAGCAATCAGACTCACCAGATAACACAGCATCTTATGTGTGGACTGGAAGTCTATTTCTCTATGTATTCCTATGGGAGCCTCACAGGAATGAATAGAGAAGTAACTGGCTTCCTGTCCTGGGTCAGTTGGAGGTCAGGGAGTTGGTCACATGACCCAGCTACAATTAGAAGAGAGGGGATAACTCACAGATACAGTCTCTGATAAGAAGATTACATTCACTACAGATTATATCATGCAGCTTTCTAACAGATCAGAGAATAAAATATTTTGGGGAGTTCTTCTTTAATATTAGAAATCTCGACGTTGATAAGAAGACTCGGCAGTGCGGGAGCAACGTTCTGTCAGCGACATGTAATTGTCAACTACCGGGGTTGTCAGGACTCGATGCAGATGTGTCGGGTCACATCTGGGGAAACTACACCAATGTATGAGAGAAATATAAAAATTATAGAAGCCGTAATCAAGAGAGACCAGATAATAAACCTCGGGAGAGGCCGGGATCGGCAGGATGTTGGTGCTGTTTATGGCAGCCTGCGCTCTGCAGAAATACGCTCTGCTGCCTGCTGCGGGCCCCATAGCGTCCATACCACCCCTGTATATACCCTCAGACAGGAGGCTGATGGGTACTGCAGATTTTTGTGAGCTAAGATGCACTATGACTGGAAGTAAGGGGTTAGTGGCCATGCAGGCTGTAACCTAGGGCTGAGTCAGAGTAGGGGGTTACGCCTAGGACATGCCCGCACGGGGTAGCATGTTCCTGTAGTGTGTAAAGGGGGGAAACTGAGAGAAACTTGTGGCAGTACAGAGAGAACAGCACAGCCGCTGCTATAGAGAGGACCAGCCGCACTGCATGGTGGTTAGCTATCAAGTGGGAGTGAGTGACGCCCATAAATTGGCCGCTCCTCTAGGGACCTTGGTAAAGGTTGGGACCAGCTGAGCTGCACGGTAGTTAGCTATCAAGTGGGAGTGAGTGACGCCTGTAAATTGGCCACTCCCCTAGGGACCTTGGTAAAGGTTGGGACCAGATGAGCTGCACGGTAGTTAGCTATCAAGTGGGAGTGAGTGACGCCCTTAAATTGGCCGTTCCCCTAGGGACCTAGGTAAAGGTTGGAACAATGAAACCCACAGCAGCTATGAACAGGGACAGCCAACCATAGTGTTTCCTAGCCCACGGATCCACAAGTCACATCTGGTGAATACATTATTACTAAAATTTACAGGATGACGAGATGCACAGGTCCAGGTTTTACTTTGGTACTCCCACCATATACACTTATGATACATCCTCGCAGTTCACAGCGCTTGTTAGAATCCGGTCCTGGTTTTATCTTTAGTTAGTCTGTGGGCATTTCTGCCTCTTTGCAAGATGGCCACTGCAGCTTCAGTGGCCATCTTACCTGCTCCCGGAGGCTATATTAATGTTTGCACCTGTGCCCCACCCTGCTTGAGTATCAGTTGAACCTAGTTTGTCTGTCTCTAGCTGAACTGACTTCAGTGTTGGTTTGCATCTTGCTGTGGATCTCCTATTCCCGAGTACTGCTATTCAACCTCCTGCCTGATATCTGCTGCGCCGGGGCTTACCTTGCTGGTTAAATCTCCCCAGCCAGGCTCCCCTAGTGCTACACGACCTGCCTGCTGCCTGTCAGTACGCTGCGGTTCACCATTTCCAGGTCTGCTATACTAAACACCTTCTGCTCGTCTGTCTGACGTCGTTCATCGCTGCTGCTACAGAACGTGAGTCGGTTTATATACACTGTGACTGTTACCTGCTTGTACTCTCCTGCCAGCCATTGGTTTCCACATAGTATCCACATAGAGTGTAACAGGATACTCAAGCCAAAAGATGATGGCGGCCGCTGGCTCGGGGGACTTGGACGCTCGTATTAAGAGACTTCATCAACTCACAACTTCTATTCACACCGAAGTGCAGTCGTTAAAGACTAAGATAATTTCTCTGGAGACACAAGTAAGCCAAAATGCGCAAGAACTTGGTGTAGCAATCCAAGAGTTGCGCGCTCGAGCCACGTCTGTTGAGGCACAGATACCAGCCTCTCCTCCTGTAGTTCTGGCTCCTCCAAAACTGCCACCATTCAGGTTTGGTGGAGATCGTGACAAGTTCCGCGGCTTTGTAAATCAGTGTCGACTTTACTTTGATGCACACGCCAGCCAATTTCAGAATGACCGCGCCAAAGTACTTTGCATCATCATGCTCTTGACACATAGGGCTCTAGCATGGGCGAATCCCCTAATTGAGGCTGGTGATCCCTGTTTGAACAATCTGACTCAATTTCTTGCCGGTATGAGCTTAATGTTTGACGATCCAAATCGTCGCACCACCGCAGAGACCAATTTAATGGCACTCCGGCAGGGCAGACGTTCCGTCGCGGAATATGCCATGGAATTTAAGAGATGGGCCATTGATACGACTTGGAATTCTGAGGCACAACTCCCTCTGTTCAGAAAGGGATTATCCAGCGCCATCAAGGACGAACTGGCCCACGGGGAGGCTCCCTCTGACTTCGGAAGCTTCGTGCATCATTGCATTAGGATAGATATCCGTTTAACTGAACGGAGGCAAGAGAAGTGGGCAGCGTTGAATCGAAGGGACAGTCCACCATCTTCCCCATTCACTTTCCCCAAAGAATCTCCTAATAGAACTCCACAGGAGACCGAGTTGATGCAAATAGATGCGGTACAGAAATCACCAAATGAGGTTCGCAGAGAGCGCAGGCTGCGGGAAGGTCTTTGTCTTTATTGTGGTGAGTCTGGCCACTTCCTTATAAATTGCCCTAATCGGCCCCGCAGAACAGCCGCAGCCTTGGCTGAGGGTTATCTGTCTGATTCTGAATCGGAGGTCTCAGAAGCATCACAGCCGTTGAGTGCGGTTATTCAGACCTTATCTTCTGTGGCTCCACACCTCGGGATGAAGAAAAGGGACACTCATTGTTTCCTGCCTATTCAGATTTGGACCAGCGCTCGCTGGGTCCATACCTCAGCTATGGTGGATTCCGGAGCTAGCGGTAACTTCATGGATCTTGCCTTCGCTAAGGAACATGGTATCGCTACCCAGAGAAAAACGTCACCTGTGTTTATGGAGACTGTAGACGGTTCCCCCCTGGCATCAGGGCCGATAGATCTGGAGACTAGTCCCCTGAGGGTCTCGATGCCGCCCGACCACCATGAGAAACTCTCCTTCATGCTCATCTCCTCTCCTCATTTCCCAATAATCTTAGGCCTTCCATGGTTGAAGAAGCAGAACCCGATTATTAATTGGGAAACTAGGGAGATACACTTTCCAGCAAGTAATACGTCAACCATTTGCTCAGCCGAACCTGCTCCTGAAAAAAGCTCCGATAATCTTCCATCCGTATATCATGACTTCTTGGATGTGTGCGATAAGAAGAATGCAGATAGACTTCCTCCGCTGCGGCAGTACGATTGCCCGATTGAACTCTTACCCGGTGCTGTAATACCTTTTGGTCATATCTATCCCTTAGCCGGACCGGAGTTAAAGGCCCTCAAGGATTACATTGATGAGAATCTGGCAAAGGGGTTCATCCGTCCCTCTTCATCCCCAGCGGGCGCTCCAATTTTCTTCGTGAAGAAGAAAGATGGGTCCCTCAGACTCTGCATCGATTATCGGGAACTGAATAAGGTTACTGTCCGGAACCGCTATCCGCTTCCCTTGATTCCTGAACTTTTAGAGCGAGTGCTCCATGCTAAGATTTACTCCAAACTGGATCTTCGGGGAGCTTACAATTTGGTACGGATCAGACCCGGGGATGAGTGGAATACCGCTTTTCGGTGTCGATACGGACACTTTGAATACCTTGTTATGCCTTTTGGGCTTTGTAATGCCCCAGCTACGTTCCAGCATCTAGCCAATGACATCTTCCGAGATCTCTTGGATCAATTCATGGTAATCTATTTGGACGATATCCTTATCTTTTCCAACTCTTTACAAGAACATCAGGAACATGTGAAGACTGTTCTAAACCGCCTACGAGTAAATCATCTTTACATTAAACTCGAAAAGTGTGAGTTCCACAAGACTGAGATTCAGTTTCTGGGCTATGTAATCTCGCCACAAGGGTTGCATATGGATACCAGCAAGATCAAGGCGATTATTGATTGGCCGGTCCCAAGGAATATCCGGGAAGTACAACGCTTTGTAGGTTTTGCTAACTTTTATCGACGCTTCATCAAGCATTTTTCGGAGATAGTTAGTCCTATTATCCAACTTACCAAGAAGGGGACAGTATTCCATTGGACGCCTCAGGCCCAGGAGGCGTTCACTCGTCTTAAATCAAAATTCACGTCTGCTCCAGTATTAATACATCCTGACCCAGAGTCTGCATTTATCATTGAGGTAGACGCCTCAGATTGTGCTGTGGGGGCTGTTCTGTCCCAGAGAACGGGAGAAAAAGGCCTGCTGCACCCCTGTGCATTTTTCTCTCGAAAGTTATCATCTGCCGAGAGGAACTATGATGTTGGAAATAAGGAACTATTGGCGATCATCTCTGCGTTCAAGGAATGGAGACATCACCTGCAGGGGGCCTCTCAACAAATTGTCATACTCACCGATCACCGTAATTTGGAGTTTGTCCGATCAGCAAGATGTCTTTCTTCGCGACAGGTGCGATGGAGTCTATTCTTAAATCAATTCCATTTCGTCATCTCGTATCGACCAGGCTCCCGTAACGGCAAGGCTGATGCTCTTTCAAGGATGTTCTCTATCGAACCTGATTCTACTTCTTCTTCTAAGACCATTGTACCGGATGCCAATGTAGTAGGAGTGATACAGAATCAAGACCTCATCCATGTCTTCAAGGAAGGTTATGGCACTGATCCTTTCTTGTCCCAACCGAACAATGCTGTGCATCTAATTTTCAAGAATGGAGTGTGGTTTCAAGGCCAATGCCTTTATGTGCCCAAGGATGCTAGATTAAGAGTATTAAAACTGATGCATGACTCCAAGGTGGCCGGTCATAAGGGGGTACAGAAGACTCAGGAGTTCCTCTCGCGATTCTTCTGGTGGCCTGGCTATCAAGGGGATGTTAAGAGCTATGTACACTCCTGTGAGGTCTGTGCCAGGTGTAAGATACCTCGGTCTGCTCCAACTGGACTTCTGCAACCATTGCCAGTTCCTTCTCGTCCATGGGGATCCATCTCTATGGATTTCATTGTCGAGCTTCCAGTCTCTAAGGGTATGAACACCATTCTGGTGGTGGTGGATCGTTTAACCAAGGCTGCTCACTTCATACCCTGCTCTGGACTACCAACTGCTAAGGACACCGTGGAATTAATTATCTGGAATATTTTTCGACTACATGGGGTGCCCGATGAAGTCATTTCGGACCGAGGAACTCAATTTGTGGCGAAATTCTGGAAAGGATTTTGTTCAGCATTAGACATCAAGGTCTGCCTATCTTCTGCTTTTCACCCACAGTCAAACGGTCAGACCGAGCGGACTAATCAGACCTTGGAACAGTACCTGCGTTGTTTCATTAGTCATCTGCAGGATGATTGGCTGGATCTGCTTCCTCTGGCAGAGTTCTCTTATAACAATTCCCAGAGTGCTACCACCAAGATGTCACCCTTTTATGCCAACTTGGGGTTTCATCCTAAAATTCTGCCAAGACTCCCAATTGATGACGTCATGCCGGCAGTTGCAGAACGTGTATCAGCCCTCCAGCGGAACTTGGAAGTACTGAAGGAAACCTTGACTTCAGCCCAGGAGAGATATAAAAGATCAGCTGACCAGTCTCGTAGACCAACACCCATGTTTAAAGTAGGGGATTCTGTCTGGCTTTCCACCAAAAATTTAAAACTGAGAGTACCCTCTCCAAAGCTTGGACAGAAATTTGTGGGGCCATTCAAGATCAGTGCTATCATAAGCGCAGTGGCTGTTCGGTTAAAGCTTCCCAGGACCATGAAGGTTCATCCAGTATTCCATGTCTCCCTACTGAAGGTTGCTGTCCCTAATCCATTCCTGGGACGATCCGCCCCACCACCCGATCCAGTTCTAATTGAGGGTGAGGAACAATTCGTGGTGGAGAAGATTCTGGATTCCAGGATCCATAGGAACCGGCTGCAGTATTTAATTAAATGGGAAGGGTATCCTCTCGAAGAAAATTCTTGGGAACCAGTGGACAATATTAATGCCCCCCGTTTGGTGTCCGACTTCCACCGAAAACATCCCGAAAAGCCTAACCAGAGTGCGTCCGGAGGCCGCTTCTGAGATGGGGGTAGTGTTAGAATCCGGTCCTGGTTTTATCTTTAGTTAGTCTGTGGGCATTTCTGCCTCTTTGCAAGATGGCCACTGCAGCTTCAGTGGCCATCTTACCTGCTCCCGGAGGCTATATTAATGTTTGCACCTGTGCCCCACCCTGCTTGAGTATCAGTTGAACCTAGTTTGTCTGTCTCTAGCTGAACTGACTTCATTGTTGGTTTGCATCTTGCTGTGGATCTCCTATTCTCGAGTACTGCTATTCAACCTCCTGCCTGATATCTGCTGCGCCGGGGCTTACCTTGCTGGTTAAATCTCCCCAGCCAGGCTCCCCTAGTGCTACACGACCGCTGCGGTTCAGTACGCTGCGGTTCACCATTTCCAGGTCTGCTATACTAAACACCTTCTGCTCGTCTGTCTGACGTCGTTCATCACTGCTGCTACAGAACGTGAGTCGGTTTATATACACTGTGACTGTTACCTGCTTGTACTCTCCTGCCAGCCATTGGTTTCCACATAGTATCCACATAGAGTGTAACAGCGCTCCCCACTGACTGCAATGGAGGGGGCTACAGAAAGAGGGACACTCCTTGAAGCAGCTTATCTCTCTGGATCATAGAGGGGCCCCCGTCCACATGTTAGGACATACAGACCTCACACAGGGACCCCCTCTCTCATGAGACACTACACGGTGATGGAGCAGAGGGCGCCTTACTTGGTGCTGAGCTCCTCAATCTCTGTCCCCAGCCGGACGTTAGATGAGAGTTCGCTCCATTTATTGAAATTCAGGCAGTGTCTGGAGTTGCTTAGAGACTGATTTGTGGAGAGAAAACATGGCGTCAGGAGGGACACGCTCCGTGCACTACATGATACCTGCCGGAGAGAGGGGAGGCACAGCATGGTTTGTACAGACACTGAACCAGCAGGGGGCGCCAGGAAGACATTCTTGAATGGATGTATAAATCCTTATAATGTGCTGATGATCATGAACGGATCGGCCCTGACAGCTTCTTGTCTGGCATGTAAAAATGGGTGTAATAGTGACGCCAATATTGGTACCATACCTGCCCGGTGATGATCATGTGCTGATAACCATAGTCCATGTCCCTGTTGTGATACCATCCTGGTCTGGAGGATAAAATGAGAAGAGAGAAAAGTAACATCACACAGAAGACATTTCATACAGAAAAGAACATTTATTATTACCCCCCCCATTTTTTTTTTTTTTTTTTTTTAATGGGAAGAAAGATTTGCTTCAGTCTGAGTCTGACCTCAGAGTAACAACAGTGACATCTACAGGATGATAAGAAGAACTACAGCTATAGCAATTCTATCTATCTACTGATTTAATTCAATCTACCTATCTGATTATCTAATATATATAGATATTAAAAGAATGTTTTTTTAAAGAAACAGAGTATGAAAAACATAAAGTACATAAGATATGCACAAATACAGCAATATCAAGTAAACAGTCAGTTGCCAGAAAAAAAACATAACCACTGTTTCTTCAAATTTTTCTTTAGCCCCAGTATGAAAAAGAATAACCAAACAGTGTGTATGTGGGCATCAAATCAGTGTCCAGTATAGAAAATTACTTACATATTGTCCATGTCAACAGGCAGTCCGACCGCTATCAGCAGTCATACAAAAAATAAAACCTAAACCAGAGTTAAAATATAATAATAAGAAACCATAGAGGGAAGCAAAGGGGTCATAGGTCCCCAAACCTTGTCAACTTCAACCGGGCAACCTCTGGACAAGTAGGTAAGTTTATACAGTGGGAGCACCACATTCACCTTCGGATGTTTCCAATGATACAGGATAATCTTTTTAGCATAGTACAGTAGTCTCTTAAAGAAGAACTCCCGTAAAAAAAATGTATTCCAAGTCCTGCTAGAAATGTACATGATGTAATCTGTAGTGAATGTCATTTTTTTTTTTTACCAGTGTCTGTATTTGTGAGTTATATCTCCCTGATGTTTCTCATCTGTGTCATGTGACCAGCAATCAGACTCACCAGATAACACAGCGTCTTATGTGTGGACAGGAAGTCTATTTCTCTATGTATTCCTATGGGAGCCTCACTCTCAGTCTCATAGAAATGAATAGAGCAGTTACTGGCTTTCTGTCCTGGGTCAGTTGGAGGTCAGGGAGTTGGTCACATGACCCAGCTACAATAAGAAGAGAGGGGATAACTCACAGATAAAGTCACTGATAAGAAGATTACATTCACTATAGATTATATCATGCACCTTTCTAACAGGTCAGAGGATAAATTTTTTTGTGGGAGTTCTTCTTTAAGGAAAGTGCACAATTCTACAGTAAGGTGAAGATCATCAACTGGTGCACAGAGGCAAACTTTAGGGTATAAAGTCTCCATACACTCCTAAACATCTCTCCAATTCACCTGCAAGACTCTACAGTCCCAGAACATGAGTAATATCATTCCCTCTGCCAGACAACATCTGGGGCACTGAGCTGAGGGCGACGCCCCCATAACAGAGTATAGTAGATCCGATGTGTGACCTTAACGTATATCAGTTTATCCCTAGAACTGCTCAGTGGAGGGGCCGAGAGGGTCAGAAGAGCTTTACAGTCATCATCTAAATCAGGGATGTCTATTTTCCACTTCTGCAGCACTTTATCTCGCATGGGCTCAAGGGTCTAGACAGAATATCCGTAAAAAGCAGATAGAGGTTTCCCTAAGTCTTTATTATGCACCATGCCCTCTATGAGTGGAGCCATGAGAAAGAGGTCAAGACCCCCAAATTGTGTTCTGAAAGCATGTTTTAATTGGTAGTAATTATAGAGCGCGTTACTAGGGAGGTTATAAGTGGTCTGCAGGTGCTGTGAGAACATAGGGACCTTCTGTCTAGAAGGTATTAATACCGTATCGCTTCCAAATTTGCCTATTGGTGAATCACACAAAAAATGGGGAAGTCGGGGATTGAGCCAAAGTGTAGTATGTGGGAACCACCATCATAGGCTCCGGAAGAGAGATACAGTCCACCACAACTCCCTTCAGAAGAACCATCTGGAAGGATCTAGCTGACCTAAGTACTACACGTTCCAGACGTACAGCTGGATTGTAGTCAGTGGCCGTTAAAACCAACGGGCTGGCCAAGTAACAAAGTAATAATTGTAAAAATGAGGCAGTGCCATTCCCCCCTCCCCCCTTCCAATTAGCAGGAAGACAGAGGAAATAAACCTCTACTATCCTAGACTAGACCTCCAACGACAGGGGCATTGACCAGCACCACCAGGGAATAAAGTGCTATCTTCTTATCAACCTTACAGCACCAGGTATCACACCTCTCTTCTACACTAGACCACCAAGGAATAAAATTTGGACCCTTCTTGTACCACAGACTACCAGGTATTTACCTGCTTCTTCTTGACCACCAGGATAAAACCTCTCTTCTACCCTAGACCCAAAGGATATAACATCTAACATCTTATGGTCCGAAAAAAATGTAGTAGCTCAGAAATGAAATGAACGTTCCATATAGTCCTTACACCTCCTTGATGATGTTCAGGGGAACCGCCATGGGTGCTCCTACCACCCACTGATTATCAGACGTCATTCTAAAGTCCTTCAGTGTCAGTCATCTCCCTCTAGATATACTGAAAGGCCACTTTAAAGGGGTTCTCCGGGAATTAAGAAAATGAAAATCCATAAATATTACTTTATTATAAATATATTCCCAAATACCTTTCATTAGTTATAATGGATCATTTTGTCTAGATAGCGAAGATTAGGAGAAACAAAATGGCCGCCGTCCTATTAGTGCACACAAAGCCTGTCCTAATCACTCAGGAGGACAAGTTACTTCAGGACACTGAGCTAAAGAGCTGCCTTATCCTCCTCTCTGCTTGTCAGGGATTATGATCCTAAATACAGCTGATCTTCAGCTGAGTCTGAAAGAGTCCATGAGGAGTCATGAAGTACAAAGAGGACGGACAGGACTGACTGTGGTAATGGAGACGGCATACATGTGCTCATGAACTCCATTCCTACAGAGATTCAGCTGAAAATCTTATCTGTATTCAGGATCATAATCCCTGACAAGCAGAGCAGAGAGGAGGATGAGGCAGCTCTTTACCTCAGTGTTGTGAAGTAACTTGTCCTCCTGTGTGATTAGGACAGGTTCTGTGTGTACTAATAGGATGGCGGCCATTTTATTTCTCCTGATGATTGCTCCATAGACAAAACAAGTCATTATAACTAATGAAAGGTATTTGGGAATATATTTAGAATAAAGTAATATTTACATATTTTCATTTTCTTAATTCCCGGAGAACCCCTTTAAAGGGGACAATCTCATCTTACATTGTGGGTCCCTTTATGGGAACATGACTGGCTCCTCTGCTGTGGGTTATGGCAGAGGGACCGCTATGGGCGCTGACTATGGGGTCCTTTTTGGAAACACTTTGATGATCAGGTAATGCAGTCACATGGTACTGAGTAATGAGAGTGACACAGGGCAGTAGGAATACACGTGAATATCGGGTGTGATGTCACAAGTGTGAACAGGACGCTACCAGTAAAGCATCGATCAGCTCGTCGTCGTGCTTCCCCTTCTCCAGCAGCGTCGCCATCTGCATCTTCAGGTCATTAGAAAAGGACTTTTGAGCCCTCAAATTTTTTTTTCAATCCCTCGTATTCTTTTTTAAGTGGGTTGTGCTCTCCTGTCAGTCTCTAGGATGACAGAGAACATGAGTCACAGTACATGGTGGCCATTTTGGAAAAAGCGAAGTGCCGCCATATATCACTTCCGGATTGTCACACAAGGCAGACGCTTCACCTCTAAGGTTTCTTTCCTCTCCTTCTCCAGGTTGCGGATCCTAAATAAGTTCTTGTCTTGAGCGGCGAGTCTCTTTGGTACAGAAACGCCCAACATCTCCTCTTCTAGGCTGAGCTCAGAGGCCGGACTCCTGGCCTGTCCCAGCTGACTCTCCAGCTCCCGCACCTGAAGGAAAGAACAAGGACGAGGCTGCTAAAAGATGATGGACTCATGTAAATGTTCTCGCCTCGGTGTGCAGGTCAGTATTAGGAAGCAGGAGGGTGGGGAACCGGCCAGAGGGTGATGCTGCCCCTTTTCTATTAGAAGGAGGGGGTGACCTGGTGGTACGGACATGTGGTGGTCTGGAAAATGACTATGATATAAGGATATAAGGAAGCCGGGCTGGGCTGGGTGGTCCAGGACTTTACTGGGGGAATCTTTACATCTACGGCCAATGTGAAGCTGCCATGTGTGATACATGAATAATATACATACAGCACCACCTAGAGGCAGCCTGCTGCTGCACAGCCTCCTACAGATATGCAGGGGGTTCCTGATCTACTGGTTTTGTTAGGTCCGCAGGGCCCGTATCACATCCCACCTATAGACTGGGGCTCTAGAGTGAACCTTCTGCATCCACCATCACTTAGTAGGACACTGTGTACTCCCTGTACTTCCAGTAGGTGTCGCTGTTCACCTGGGTACCCATGAGTAAGATGGCACTGTCTATCCTCCGGGTATCTATTAAGCGTCTCAACACCATGGCAACACAAGACGTGACATATCATTGGCTCATGAGTACCACAGTCTTCTCGATTCACTGGCTAGTTGTCAGGTGGCTGTCTCTCTTATGGGGGCCCTGTGGTTGTCACTGGCTCTCTCTATTCTGGGGGCCCTGCGGTTGTCACTGGCTGTCTCTCTTATAGGGGCTCTTTGGTTGTCAGTGGCTGTCTCTCTTCTGCGGGCCCTGTGGTTGTCACTGGTTGTGTCTCTTTTGGGGTCTCTGTGGTTGTCAGTGGCTGTCTCTCTTCTGCTGGCCCTGTGGTTGTCACTGGTTGTGTCTCTTTTGGGATCTCTGTGGTTGTCACTGGCTGTCTCTCCTATGGGGGCCTGTGGTTGTCAGTGCCTTTCTCTCTTATAGGGGCTCTTTGGTTGTCAGTGGCTGTCTCTCTTCTGCAGGCCCTGTGGTTGTGTCTCTGTGATTGTCAGTGGCTGTCTCTCTTCTGCGGGTCCTGTGGTTGTCACTGGTTGTGTCTCTTTTGGGGTCTCTGTGGTTGTCAGTGGCTGTCTCTCTTCTGCAGGCCCTGTGGTTGTCACTGGTTGTGTCTCTTTTGGGGTCTCTGTGGTTGTCAGTGGCTCTCTTCTGCGGACCCTGTGGTTGTCTCTGTTATGGGGGCTGTTTAGTTGTTACTGGTTGTCTATCCCATGGGGGCCCTGTGAATGTCACTGGCTCTCTCTATTCTGGGGGCTCTTTGGTTGTCAGTGGCTGTCTCTCTTCTGCGGGCCCTGTGGTTGTGCCTCTGTGATTGTCAGTGGCTGTCTCTCTTCTGTGGGCCCTGTGGTTGTCACTGGTTGTGTCTCTTTTGGGGTCTCTGTGGTTGTCAGTGGCTGTCTCTCTTCTGCAGGCCCTGTGGTTGTCACTGGTTGTGTCTCTTTTGGGGTCTCTGTGGTTGTCAGTGGCTGTCTCTCTTCTGCAGGCCCTGTGGTTGTGTCTCTGTGATTGTCAGTGGCTGTCTCTCTTCTGTGGGCCCTGTGGTTGTCACTGGCTGTGTCTCTTTTGGGGTCTCTGTGGTTGTCAGTGGCTGTCTCTCTTCTGCAGGCCCTGTGGTTGTCACTGTTTGTGTCTCTTTTGGGGTCTCTGTGGTTGTCAGTGGCTGTCTCTCTTCTGCGGACCCTGTGGTTGTCTCTGTTATGGGGGGCTGTTTAGATGTTACTGGTTGTCTATCCCATGGGGCCCTGTGATTGTCACTGGCTCTCTCTTTTCTGGGGGCCCTGTGGTTGTCACTGGCTCTCTCTCTTATGAGGGCCATGTGGTTGTCACTGGCTGTCTCTCTTATGGGGGCTATGTAGTTGTCATTGGCTGTCTCTCTTCTGGGGGCTCTGTGGCTGTCACGTCTCTCTCTTTTCTGGCGGCTCTGTAATTGTCATTGTCATTGTCACTGTCTCTCTCTCTCTCTCTCTTCTGGGGGCCCTGTGGTTGTCACTTGCTGTTTCTCTTATGGAGCCCTAACAACAAGCTGGTCTGATCTGAACACGTTGAGCCGCACTACACACAACCAACCCAAGTAGGCGGGGTCACCAGTGGGCGGGGTCAGCTCTAGGCCGCTACAGACGCCAAGCATCATGGGATTTGTAGTTTACTGCCGACGTCAGCCACCTATTGCCTGTCTGGTGACAATGAAGTCTCAATATTTTAAGGATAAAATCATCCATTATTCATCTGCGTGTAATATTATCATTATACCGCTGATATCTCACATCCAGAGTTCACTTAACGAGAAATCCCGGCCGTAACCTCCGTATTCCGGGGACAGGCATACTGGAGGACAGTCTCAGTGGGGTCCTCTCGGCGCCTGGGTCTCTCGGTGGCTTCTGGGAATCGATCTTTCCGTAGTCGGCCCTGGGACAGACAAGATGGGTGAGTGCGGCTCTGCGGCGTGGCGCTGATCCTGGGCGGCTGGAGAGCGGGCCGGGAGGTACCATGAGCTCCGGTGGGGCCGGCATCTCTCCGGCTGGCCGTCAGTAGCGCGGCCGGTGTGAGGAGAGACGTGACGGCGAGTTTGGTACACCATGAGGCCGCGCTGTGAGGAGCGGGCGCCATGACAGGCGGGACCCACAGTCGAGCTACAGACCGCGGCTTCTGTCCTATTGTGTACCGGCTGCAGAGCCCGGATGTGTTCCCCCAGGGTCGTGTGGTCTGTCCCGTGTTCCCCCGCTCTGTGGTCTGTCCCGTGTTCCCCCGCGCTCTGCACAGTGGACTCTCCTATGGCAGTGGAGAAGCTGCGGTCTTCTCGTACTAATGTGAACGACTCCCACAGACTCTGTAGAAATTTTAAGGCGTTTAATATAGACTTTTTCTTTGGCATTGTCTTTTAGTTTATCTTTGCTACTTTTTTATATTCAGATTATTAGTTTACAAAAAACTAATTCTTGAATTTTTTTTTTACAGTAATTTTGCTAGTAAGTGAATTTATTCACCTATTAAATTAGAGACTTTTTTTATTTTTTTGTCCTACTGGAGGATTTGAACCTGTGACCTGATGCAGTGCATTATGGATGTCAGTGTAATTCTTTCAGGCATCCTTCCAGGTGGACTATGATGGCTGACATTGGGGGCATTGTTTGGCCTCCAGCTGATGGAGGGGTGACAGATGGACCAGCTCCTGATGTGGATGATGGTGGTTCTCCTCCTCCGCTCAGTACAGCAGATTGCGGGGCTCCTGTATTATGGTGGTTGTCAGTGGCCCTACCCTTTAAAGAAACTCTGGCATTAGGTTGCCTGCATACGACCGTGTTTTTTTGGGGGGGACAGCCGCATTCCTTTCTAAGGGGACCAGTCCCTGCGGCCGTGCCCCCCCCCCCCCACTCTAGATGTGACCAATGGACCACATGACTGGTCACATGACCAGTCAGTAAGCTGTAGAGGGTCACTGATGTGGACTGATTTGTGGTGCCTGGACGTCCTCTGTCGTTGATGTCTTTGGGCCCCGTGTGCCATGGATGGACGTCCTTACCTCCTCTAATCACTTATTTCTCCCCTCAGGCAAGTGCCGAGGTCTTCGTACCGCAAGAAAACTGCGCAACCACCGCCGTGAGCAGAAGTGGCACGACAAGCAGTACAAGAAGGCCAACTTGGGGACCGCTCTCAAGGCCAACCCCTTCGGAGGCGCTTCCCACGCCAAAGGAATCGTCCTGGAAAAAGTGTAAGTGGGGGGAGGGGTCACTACAGATGGTGTGCGACCAGTATCCTGATGCGGTGGACGTGTGAAGGCGCGGTCCGTGCTGATGTGCTGTATACGGGGTTGTGATCTGGAGTATTATGGACCCATCTTGTCTTTCAGAGGTGTCGAGGCTAAACAGCCCAATTCTGCCATCAGGAAATGTGTCCGAGTGCAGCTGATCAAGAACGGCAAGAAGATCACCGCCTTCGTCCCGAATGACGGCTGCTTGAACTTTATCGAGGTAACTATAATTGGGAGGACTACAACCCCTGCCGGATTTATCCGGTTAGGCCAGGTTCACACTGGGTGGATTTGATGCAGATAGTTCTGAAAAACTTTCTGCTGCAGTTTCTGACATTTAATCTTTGGGCCCAAACAATTGTATTTGCCTCTTGCTGCTTCCATGGTTGTGCCCGCAGCTCATGTTGACACATGTGACCGCGGAAGCCTGTGATTGGTTGCAGCGGTCACATGTCAGTGCTGGAAGGGGCCAGGTAGAGGATGAGCAAGGCCTCTCCATGGGAGCAGCAGGAGATCGGGAAGGTGAGGTATACAGAGTTACTCCATCTCCTCAGCCCCATGTTTGCTGCTGTAGTGAAGATTGTGGACGTTCACTTCTCCATTGAAGGTGGTTGGGAGGATCCACATCAAATCCGTGCTCGGACCGCAGCACACGTAGTCATGTGGCAGATCCGTTCCCTTAAAGCGGGTTCTCCGAGTTATATATATTGATGACCTATCCTATGATCAATATCACATCGGCGGGGGTCCGACACCCAGCACCCCCGCCGATCAGCTGTTTGAAGAGGAGGCGCACGCCGTACCAGCGCTGCCTCCTCTTCACTGTTTACATGCTGACCGTAACAGGGGTAGTGGTGAGTAGGTGTAATTACATCTAACCGCCCCATTCATTTCTATGGGAAGGCTCTGTAGTATATGGGAGTGATCCTTCCCATAGAAATGAATGGGGCGGTGAGATTAATTACACCTACTCACCACTACCCCCTTGGAGAACCCCTTTAAAGAAGAACTCCCACGAACAATTCTATTCCGTGTCCTGCTAGAAATGTACATGATGTAATCTGTAGTGAATGTCATTTTCTTACCAGTCTCTGTATTTGTGAGTTATATCTCCCTGATGTTTCTCATCTGTGTCATGTGACTAGGAATCAGACTCACCAGATAACACAGCATCTTGTGTGGACAGGAAGTCTAATTCTCTATGTATTCCTATGGGAGCCTCATTTTCAGTCTCATAGGAATGAATAGAGCAGTAACTGGCTTCCTGGCCTGGGTCAGTTGGAGGTCAGGGAGTTGGTCACATGACCCAGCTACAATAAGAAGAGAGGGGATAACTCACAGATACAGTCTCTGAGAAAATTACATTCACTACAGATTATATCATGCACCTTTCTAACAGGTTAGAGAATAAAATTTTTTGCGGGAGTTCTTCTTTAAGTGGGTTGTACAGGATTAAACGAGAACTTTTTTTTTAGTGGTGCAGCCCATGGACAGAATTTTTTTATTTTTTTATACAGCTATTGATGAGGTTGTAATCCATATGACTAGGACATGCCATATAAGTCAGATAGGTGTGGAGGTCTCAGCAGTAGCGCCTGCACCCAACCCCAGAACGGGCCCCATAAATTGATGGAGGGTGCACAGCGTGCTTAGTTTATTTCTAAGGGAGTTCTGAAAATACCTGAGCGAGCACATTTGGCTATTTTTAAAAGTCCCATAGAAATGAATGTAGAGCGCACTGCACAAGCGAGGCCACCGCTCCAGTCACTTCTACAGGACTGCTGGAGAGCGCGGCTATTAACAGTCCCGTAAAAAATGGAGGGTGGCTGTGCAGGTGCCTTCTGCTGACTCTGTGGGACCTGTTCCAGAGAGTATTGTGTGTCCCAGAGGTGGGACTAGCACCCCTGACATTGGGACATATTCTAGTGGTGCCACCAATGTCTAACTGCTGACTAAAGATGAGCAGATAGACGAAGGGCTCATTCACAACAGTGAAAAATACGTGACAGTGGTGACGACCATTATTGTAACTGCCTTCTCAGAGCCATTTCAGTCTATGGGGGCTATTCACAAGTCCTATTTTTGCCAGTTTTCAGCTAAATCAATGGGGCTGTTGTAACAGAGGCTTAGACAGGAGTGCACCCGCCTAACGGCCATTAATAAGTGGGTGCACTCACCACTTGAATGCATGGGAACACTCGCTCTGCACTGGAGGCAGCAGGACCTGACACTCCCAGCGTTATGACATCACAGGATCACACAGAGGACTTCGGGTCCTGCTGCCTCCAGTGCGGAGCGAGTGTTCCCGTAAGTGTCTGGTGAGGTTGTTCTTTAATTTCCAAAGCACAATACACTCGTGGTTCTTGTATCGCATTTTAGAGGACATTCATTTGGTTCTTATGTCGCAGATATCTCCTGACTCTGCTGGGCTCACAGCTTTCCCCTGATCTAATGTGACTCTTAACAAGTCTCCTTTTCTTTGTCTTAGGAAAACGATGAAGTTTTGGTCGCTGGCTTTGGTCGGGCTGGCCATGCCGTTGGTGACATTCCCGGTGTCAGGTTCAAGGTCGTAAAAGTAGCCAACGTATCTCTGCTGGCCTTGTACAAAGGCAAGAAGGAGAGACCCAGATCCTAGACGTCTTCTGCCCTCCCCTCCTTCAATAAACGACTTTCACTAACTCCGGCCTGTCTGCTGTGGTTACTGCTGTGAGGAGTCTCTAGGCAACATGGCTGCCCCATAATGTGCAGAGATGTGTCCAATCATAGGTACTAAATGCCCAGAAGTAAAGATCTCAAAGGTGTGCATTACCTTCTAGTACTTTGTCCGTGTCTTATACGTGGTTACATCCTATGTATATACTCGGACAAAAGAAATCCTGCACCGAGGAGTTGTTGGGATGAAACTGTGTGAATGTAAAGATGCTTAAAGGGGTTCTGTAAAACTGATTATTTATCCTCTATGTAGATCATCAGCCTCTGATCGGCGGTGTCTTACACCCGGGACCCCCGCTGATCAGCTGTTTGAGAAGGGAGCGCCGCGGCCTTCGCTGTGTTTTCCTCAGGCCCAGTGATGTCACGACTACTATCACTGGCCTGGGCGGGGCTAAGCTCTGTTCACTTGAATGGAGCTTAGCCCCTCCCAGACCAGTGATACTAGTCGTGACGTCACTCGGCCTGCGGTAAACACAGAAAAGGCCGCAGCGCTGCTGCCTTCTCAAACAGCTGATCAGCAGGGGTGTCGGACCGCCGCCGATCAGATGCTGATGATCTATCCAGAGGATAGATCATCAGTTTTGCAGAACCCCTTTAATGTGAGTGATCACAATATTGGGGAAAACCATACGACTGAAAGGAGGCTCTAGGACCCTGTTGTCACCTCTAGCTTGGATACAGGATGAGATACGGTTGGACACGTCTAAGGGTGACCAACTTCTGTCTGTGATGGCTCTGCAGATCATCACGCCAGCAGTCGGAGTAGTGTCCTTCCACAGGCAGGATTGAAGCGCTCACCATGAGGCCTCCATACTCCATCCCGAACACCCTGCATTAATCGCTAAAGATGATACGGTTTGAAGACCAGACCAGGTTTCTCGTTCAATACGTTACTCCAAACAAAGGCTGAGAAGGGCAGGGCACATAATGGGCGCTGTGGCTCCGGGCAAAGACGAGGGAAATGAAGGGGCCTCGTGGCTGGATGGTGAGAAATAAAACTCTGGAGCTGTCAGTGGATCAAACCATCCTCTGCTACGGCCATCTGGAGCCTGTTCACCACGGGTGTGCCCTCACGTAACCACTGCTCCTAACAGCGAGGGCAGAACAGCGGCAATTCATAGAAACCACCATCCTGCTTATCAGTCCAGTGATGTACCCCTGCTCAGTTAACTGATAGAATAGGGTGTCATAGTCACGTCTAAGGGCTCTTTTACAAGAGCGGATCCTGTGCGTGGAATCCGCTGCGTGAAAGAGTGCCAAGCCCTGTTCCAGACAGCAGAGACATGGAGCGTTAACATGATTGATAATACTGTGCCACTTTTTTTTTTTTTCTCCTACAAACTCAGTGACAACTTTATCTCGCTGTAATTTTGTAGTAAAAATCAGAGGGGCACAGAGTATTATCAATCAGAACTAATGCTCTGTGTGTCTGGAACGGGGCTTGGCACTCTTTCACGCAGCAGATTCCACACACAGGATACACTCGTGTGAAAGACCCCTAATAGTCAACAATCTTTTTTAGCAAGAGGTACACCATCCAAAAGTAGCCTCTGAGAACCTTTTTAAATATAGGGCATTGGAGGAAGCACTTTTACGCCCTGTTGTGGCAAGACCCAGTGTCTAAGACCACATCTGCCTGAGACATAACTGCAGCAATCTGACGTTTCTATCGGTTTTTGTTTTTATTTTTTAACCGTTCTGTGGGGTTTGTTCTCATTTTTGCTAAATTGGAAAAATACAGTAGAGCCTGTGAGACGCAAGTCCAGAGTTAGGGCTGATCCAAAAAAAAAATAGGGATGACGTCCGTGTGCATTCCGTATTTTACGGAACAGCCGTCCCCTAATAGAACAGTCCTATCCTTGTCCGTAATGCGGTCAGTAATAGGACGTGTTCTATTTGTTTGCGGAACGGACATACAGAAACGGAATGCCCGCGGAGTAACTTCCGTCTTTTTTTTCCTTTGCGGAGCCATTGAAATGAATGGTTCCACATACAGTTTGAAAAAAAAACGGAACGGACACAGAAAGAAAATACGTTCATGTGCATGAGCCCTTATACGTAGAAAACTCATTGGAAAGTCTCGGCCGGGTCCGTGAAGCGATCCTTATTAGAGATGAGCGAGCGTGCTCGTTACGAGCACTGTAGTGCTCGGCTCCCCTGCGCTAGCATAGGCGCTGGCAGCCGCTTCCGTCCGGAGGAGGACGGAAGCCGGCGCCCATGCGAGCGCAGGGGAGCCGAGCACTACAGTGCTCGTAACGAGCACGCTCGCTCATCTCTAATCCTTATTGATTAGAAGCCGTTTTTGTCTCTTCTGCTTTTATTCAAGAAATGACATATTAGAAATCTCCACAACAGATAAGAGGCTGCGGCAGTGAGAAGAAACCTCCTGTCATCGCCATATAATTGCCACTAAGTCACATGACGCCGTGTCAGGTCAGGTTGTAGGTGCTGTTTATGGCGGCCTGGGCTCTGTCCTGCTGACTGACGGAAAATGTCATTTTCTCCATCAAGGGAATGACTCTGATGTAGTATATTGTGGAAGTGCCAGTCATGTGATTCTGTAGTCCAGTAGTCAGTCCTGCTATATAACGTGTATATATATATATAGTATGACATGTCTGGGTATTACACACCGATGATGTCATAGTGGTGGCCTACAGAGTGGGGGGGGCTCATTAAAAAAAAAAAACGCACCCTGGACCATGCAGGGTGTATCCGAGTCTCAGGAGGGAGAGAGGATCTTGCCGCTCAGTGGTAACCGGAATAGGGCCAACCTCATAGGGCCACTCATCGGCCCCCTTTATTGGGGAGGGGGCTGCCCGCAGTCAGTGATGTCACACCGTCCAGGATACGCGCCTCCAGCGTCCAGTCTACGTCTAAAGCGCTTATATAGGTTCAGACACAGAACGCTGATGGACCGGACAAGTCCTGATCATCAGCCTCCGGGGGCCGTCACCTTCTATGACGCTAGGGGGCGCCGCGTTCCTGCTTGTACTGCCGCAGGGCCTGGAGGAAGATCTGCTTCACCTGGGTGATCATGTCGTGGTAGAGCCTCAGGTCGTCCTCCTTGGTCTTCAGCGCGTTCTTCAGGGCCATTTTCAGAGCGTCGTTTTCATCGACTTGTATGGCGAGCCTGGAATAGGGAGCGTGTTTACTAGGGGACGCCCACAATCCTGAGAATGAAGGGGCGACGGCACTACCGTGGCACAATGGCGCCGCCCCAGGCTACCCGCTGAAACACAGCCTCATGGCAGCTGTTACCTGCACAATGGGGTGGGGGGAGCAGCGTCAAAACGGCAGCCCCTTCATGTTAGGACATGTGGACCTCACAGAGGGGCCCCTCGCTACATGGCGACTGCAGAGGGCACTTACTTGGCGCTGAGCTCCTCTATCTGCGTCTCCAGGGGGACGTTAGATGACGGTTCGCTCCATTCATTCAGGAAGTGTCTGGAGTTACGTAGAGACTGAGCTGCGGAGAGAAAACAGGGCGTCAGGAGGGACACGCTCCTTGCACTACAAGATACCTTCAGTGTTATAGTAAATCTCTGAAGAGAAGGAAGGTATATTGTGTATACTGTGAATCAGGGCTTCCTCAGATGACCATGTAGCCCCCGTATTAACCCCTGGGGTCCCGAGGTCATCTGTATATAGTGCCCTGAGGTAATGAACTTACCGGCCTTGCCGCGAGCAGACAGCTTCGGTGTCATTCCGTTCTTGCCTGCCTCCATTTTCAGCTTCTCCAGCTGCTGCTCCAGGAGGACTGAGTGTTTCCTCTCCTCCTGAAGCTTCTTCTCGGCCTCCAGGGCCTTTGCGCTGCTTTCTTCCACCCTCTTCTGCAGGACGGACACAAACTCCACCAGGCGGTCTCTCTCCACCTCGGCGGCCTGGCACAGCGCCCTGAACTCTACAGCTTGTGTCTGCCAGACCTTCAGCTCCGAGCTGTCACACCTGAGAGCGATAATTAGGTTACAGTCTGGTATGTCGTCCTGTGTACTAGTAATGCCTGCTCTGTCATCCTGTGTACTAGTAATGCCTGCTCTGTCATCCTGTGTACTAGTAATGCCTGCTCTGCCGTTCTGTGTACTAGTAATGCCTGCTCTGTCATCCTGTGTACTAGTAATGCCTGCTCTGTCATCCTGTGTACTAGTAATGCCTGCTCTGTCGTCCTGTGTACTAGTAATGCCTGCTCTGTCATCCTGTGTACTAGTAATGCCTGCTCTGTCGTCCTGTGTACCAGTAATGCCTGGTATGTCATCCTGTGTACTAGTAATACCTGCTCTGTCATCCTGTGTACTAGTAATACCTGCTCTGTCATCCTGTGTACTAGTAATACCTGCTCTGTCGTCCTGTGTACTAGTAATGCCTGCTCTGTCGTCCTGTGTACTAGTAATGCCTGCTCTGTCATCCTGTGTACTAGTAATGCCTGCTCTGTCATCCTGTGTACTAGTAATGCCTGCTCTGTCGTCCTGTGTACTAGTAATGCCTGCTCTGTCATCCTGTGTACTAGTAATGCCTGCTCTGTCATCCTGTGTACTAGTAATGCCTGCTCTGCCGTTCTGTGTACTAGTAATGCCTGCTCTGTCATCCTTTGTACTAGTAATACCTGCTCTGTCATCCTGTGTACTAGTAATGCCTGCTCTGTCATCCTGTGTACTAGTAATGCCTGCTCTGTCATCCTGTGTACTAGTAATGCCTGCTCTGTCGTCCTGTGTATTAGTAATGCCTGCTCTGTCATCCTGTGTACTAGTAATGCCTGCTCTGCCGTTCTGTGTACTAGTAATGCCTGCTCTGTCATCCTGTGTACTAGTAATGCCTGCTCTGTCGTCCTGTGTACTAGTAATGCCTGGTATGTCGTCCTGTGTACTAGTAATACCTGCTCTGTCGTCCTGTGTACTAGTAATGCCTGGTATGTCATCCTGTGTACTAGTAATGCCTGGTATGTCTTCCTGGGTACTAGTAATGCCTGCTCTGTCATCCTGTGTACTAGTTATGCCTGCTCTGTCACCCTATGTACTAGTAATGCCTGCTCTGTCATCCTGTGTACTAGTAATGCCTGCTCTGTCGTCCTGTGTACTAGTAATGCCTGCTCTGTCGTCCTGTGTACTAGTAATGCCTGCTCTGTCATCCTGTGTACTAGTAATGCCTGCTCTGTCATCCTGTGTACTAGTAATGCCTGCTCTGCCGTTCTGTGTACTAGTAATGCCTGCTCTGTCATCCTTTGTACTAGTAATACCTGCTCTGTCATCCTGTGTACTAGTAATGCCTGCTCTGTCATCCTGTGTACTAGTAATGCCTGCTCTGTCATCCTGTGTACTAGTAATGCCTGCTCTGTCGTCCTGTGTACTAGTAATGCCTGCTCTGTCATCCTGTGTACTAGTAATGCCTGCTCTGCCGTTCTGTGTACTAGTAATGCCTGCTCTGTCATCCTGTGTACTAGTAATGCCTGCTCTGTCGTCCTGTGTACTAGTAATGCCTGGTATGTCGTCCTGTGTACTAGTAATACCTGCTCTGTCGTCCTGTGTACTAGTAATGCCTGGTATGTCATCCTGTGTACTAGTAATGCCTGGTATGTCTTCCTGGGTACTAGTAATGCCTGCTCTGTCATCCTGTGTACTAGTTATGCCTGCTCTGTCACCCTATGTACTAGTAATGCCTGCTCTGTCATCCTGTGTACTAGTAATGCCTGCTCTGTCATCCTGTGTACTAGTAATACCTGCTCTGTCATCCTGTGTACTAATAATGCCTGGTATGTCATACTGTGCACTAGTAATGCCTGGTATGCCATCCTGTGCACTAGTAATGCCTGGAATGTCATCCTGTGTATTAGTAATGCCTGCTGTCATCCTGTGAACTAGTAATGCCTGCTCTGTCGTCCTGTGTACTAGTAATGCCTGCTCTGTCGTCCTGTGTACTAGTAATGCCTGCTCTGTCATCCTGTGTACTAGTAATGCCTGCTCTGTCATCCTGTGTACTAGTAATGCCTGCTCTGTCATCCTGTGTACTAGTAATGCCTGCTCTGTCATCCTGTGTACTAGTAATGCCTGCTCTGTCGTCCTGTGTACCAGTAATGCCTGGTATGTCATCCTGTGTACTAGTAATGTCTGCTCTGTCATTCTGTGTACTAGTAATGCCTGCTCTGTCATCCTGTGTACTAGTAATGCCTGGTATGTCATCCTGTGTACCAGTTATGCCTGGTATGCCATCCTGTGTACTAGTAATGCCTGCTCTCTCATCCTGTGTACCAGTAATGCCTAGTATGTCTTCCTGTGTACCAGTAATGCCTGGTATGTCTTCCTGTGTACTAGTAATGCCTGCTCTCTCATCCTGTGTACCAGTAATGCCTGGTATGTCTTCCTGTGTACTAGTAATGCCTGGTATGTCTTCCTGTGTACTAGTAATGCCTGGTATGTCTTCCTGTGTACTAGTAATGCCTGGTATGTCATCCTGTGTACTAGTAATGCCTGTGATGTCATCCTGTTTACTAGTAATGCCTGCAATGCTTAGCGTGGCATCATCATGGCCATTATTGGTACTCTACCTGCGCGGCGAGGCTCTTGTGCTGATGACCGCAGATGAGGCTGGCGCTGTCTCCACTAGTTCATGCCCCAGTTTTGATACCGTCCTGGATGTGAGGATAAGATGAGAGGAGACATTAATAACATCAGTATCTAATGGAGAAGGTTCATCTCACCAGACTCCTGGGGACACCGTTCATGACAATGCTCGTGTTTGTGGAGTGGTGCACGGCATCCTCCTCATCACTGTCAGGTTTTAGGACAGAACCACACAGCAATATTTTTTCTAATGATAGTCAATGGTGTCGGACTGCGACATGAGAGTCACAAAAAATCCATCCAAGTTGGATTTCTGTGCGACACCAACGACTATTATTACATAAAATGCTGCACGCAGTGCTGTACCTGTACCCATTATTTCATTGTGTCTGTTCACACATCGGTATTTTTTTACTGACCGTGGGTCAGTGAACAAAATCGCGGAGACGTGCACTACTTTGGTCCGTGATGCGGCTCAAACACGTCCATTGAAGTCTATGGGTCCGTGAAAATCACAGACACAACACGCACAGATGGCATCTGTGTTGTGTCCGTTTTTCACTGAAGACTGATAGGAGATGCTTTGAAAATTGATTTTCAGCTCCCGGCTTATATGGGCTGGATTTCTTTGGACTGGGAGACAGGATTGGTAGAAGGATTTCCCAGTCCATACCTCTCCATTACAGGTTTTTCCCCTAGCCCGAGGTAGGGATCCTCACGGGGGGAATAAAGCCGAGCTCAGAATGCCAGTCTGGAGAGAATGAAGCCTGGGGATCTGACCGTGAGCCTGAATGAAGCCTGATCTTCCCTGGTGTGAACAGGACTCTATAGATGAGACAGGAACCTCCTGTGTATTAGGTAGAGCCCATAACTTGGGTGCTGATCTGTTATGCTGAAGACCAAATTAAGCACAGTTTGGACTCGCTGAAAATCTGTCATTGCCAACCCTACTGCGAGTACGGATCCTACACTACACTAAGTATGAGGACACCTCTATATTCCACCTCCAGGAGCTGCTATCACCTCCCATTCTACATCACGGACAATAATATGGAGTTGGTCCTCCTTTGCTCCTCTGAGATTTTGGAGGGCGTCTGTGGATATTTTTGTCCCTTCATCCAGAAGAACATTTGTGAGGTCAGACCCTGATGTTGGAGAATAGGGCAGGGCTCACAGTCTCCGCTCTGGTGTTGGATGGGGTTGAGGTCAGGACTGTGCGGCCGGTCAGGTTCTTCCAACCATGTCTATATGGAGCTTTGTGCACTGGGTGCAGTCATGGCAGAAAACGGTCTTCCCCAAACTGTTCCGATAAAGCTGTCACCATATAATTGTCCACAATGTCTTGTCTGCTGAAGCAGTAAGATTTACCTTCACTGGAACTAAGGTCTGAGGCTGACCCCTGAAGACCCTCCATAGCATTACCCCTCCTCCACCGACCCCTGAAGACCCCCCATAGCATTACCCCTCCTCCTCCGACCCCTGAAGACCCTCCATAGCATTACCCCTCCTCCACCGACCCCTGAAGACCCTCCATAGCATTACACCTCCTCCACCGACCCCTGAAAATCCCCCATAGCATTACCTCTCCTCCATGACCCCTGAAAATCCCCCATAGCATTACCTCTCCTCCACTGACCCCTGAAAATCCCCCATAGCATTACCCCTCCTCCATGACCCCTGAAGACCCCCCATAGCATTACCCCTCCTCCACTGACACCTGAAAATCCCCCATAACATTACCTCTCCTCCACTGACCCCTGAAAATCCCCCATAGCATTACCCCTCCTCCACTGACCCCTGAAAATCCTCCATAGCATTACCCCTCCTCCATGATCCCGGAAGACCCCCCCCATAGCATTACCCCTCCTTCACTGACCCCTGAAGACCCTCCATAGCATTACCCCTCCTCCACCTACCCCTGTAGACCCCCTATAGCATTACCCCTCCTCCATGACCCCGGAAGACCTCCCCATAGCATTACCCCTCCTTCACTGACCCCTGAAGACCCTCCATAGCATTACCCCTCCTCCACCTACCCCTGTAGACCCCCTATAGCATTACCCCTCCTCCATGACCCCGGAAGACCTCCCCATAGCATTACCCCTCCTCCACCGACCCCTGAAGACCCCCCATAGCATTACCCCTCCTCCACTGACCCCTGAAGACCCCCATAACATTACCCCTCCTCCACTGACCCCTGAAGACCCCCCCATAACATTACCCCTCCTCCACCTACCCCTGTAGACCCCCTATAGCATTACCCCTCCTCCATGACCCCGGAAGACCTCCCCATAGCATTACCCCTCCTCCACCGACCCCTGAAGACCCCCCATAGCATTACCCCTCCTCCACCGACCCCTGAAGACCCCCCATAGCATTACCCCTCCTCCACCTACCCCTGTAGACCCCCTATAGCATTACCCCTCCTCCACTGACCACTGAAGACCCCCCCATAACATTACCCCTCCTCCACCTACCCCTGTAGACCCCCTATAGCATTACCCCTCCTCCATGACCCTGGAAGACCTCCCCATAGCATTACCTCTCCTCCTCTGACCCCTGAAGACCCCCATAACATTACCCCTCCTTCACCGACCCCTGAAGACCCCCATAACATTACCCCTCCTCCACCTACCCCTGTAGACCCCCTATAGCATTACCCCTCCTCCACCGACCCCTGAAGACCCCCATAACATTACCCCTCCTCCACCTACCCCTGTAGACCCCCCATAGCATTACCCTCCTCCAGCAGACCTTACAGCTGGCACAGTGCAGTCAGGGGGTAACGTTCACCAGACTCGTCCATCAGACACCAGATAGAGAAGAGGTCACTGCACAGAAGACGTCTCCTCTGCTCCAGAGTCCAGCACCGCTACATCCGATGCCTGGCATTGTGCTTAGTGATGGAAGGCTGGCATGCAGCGGCCCTGGAAACCCATGCCATGAAGCTCCTGGCGCAGCACAGTTTTTGTGCCGATGTTAATAGCAGAGGAGGTCTGGATTCTGCAGTTATGGAGTCAGCAGAGCATTGGTGATTTTTATACACTTGCTCCTCAGCACTCAGTAACTCAGTACGTGGTCTCCACTTTGTACTTTGCTGTGGTTCCTTCCTCTTTACAATAATAACGCTCACAGGTGGAATATCAAGGAGGGAAGATATTTCAGGAAGTGACATCCTATTACAGGACCACGCTGGAATTCAGGGAGCTATTTACAATGAGCCATTCTTTCACCAATGTTTGTAAAGGCGATGTTATACACTTGTGGTAATGGTATACTGCATGGCTGGTACTGGATGTTATACACCTGTGGTAATGGCAGACTGTATGGCCGGGGATGGATGTTATATACCTGTGGTAATGGCAGACTGCATGGCCGGGGCTGGATGTTATACACCTGTGGTAATGGCAGACTGCATGGCCGGGGATGGATGTTATACACCTGTGGTAATGGCAGACTGTATGGCCGGGGATGGATGTTATACACCTGTGGTAATGGTAGACTGCATGGCCGGGGCTGGATGTTATACACCGGTGGTAATGGTAGACTGCATGGCTAGAGGCTGAATGTTATACACCTGTGGTAATGGTAGACTGCATGGCCGGGGCTGGATGTTATACACCTGTGGTAATGGTAGACTGCATGGCTGGTACTGGATGTTATACACCTGTTGTAATGGTAGACTGCATGGCCGGGCCTGGATGTTATACACCTGTGGTAATGGTAGACTGCATGGCCGGGCCTGGATGTTATACACCTGTGGTAACGGTAGAGTGCATGGCCGGGGCTGGATGTTTATACACCTGTGGTAATGGTAGAGTGCATGGCTGGGGCTGGATGTTATACACCTGTGGTAATAGTAGACTGCATGGCCGGGGCTGGATGTTATACACCTGTGGTAATGGTAGACTGCATGGCTGGGGCTGGATGTTATACACCTGTGGTAATGGTAGACTGCATGGCCAGGGCTGGATGTTATACACCTGTGGTAATGGTAGACTGCATGGCCGGGGCTGGATGTTATACACTGTGGTAATGGTAGACTTCATGGTCGGGGCTGGATGTTATACACCTGTGGTAATGGTAGACTGCATGGTCGGGGCTGGATGTTATACACCTGTGGTAATGGTAGACTGCATGGCCGGGGCTGGATGTTATACACCGGTGGTAATGGTAGAATGCATGGCCGGGGCTGGATGTTATACACCGGTGGTAATGGTAGAATGCATGGTCGGGGCTGGATGTTATACACCTGTTGTAATGGTAGACTGCATGGCCGGGGCTGGATGTTATACACCGGTGGTAATGGTAGACTTCATGGTCGGGGCTGGATGTTATACACCTGTGGTAATGGTAGACTGCATGGTCGGGGCTGGATGTTATACACTGTGGTAATGGTAGACTGCATGGCCGGGGCTGGATGTTATACACCGGTGGTAATGGTAGAATGCATGGCCGGGGCTGGATGTTATACACCGGTGGTAATGGTAGAATGCATGGTCGGGGCTGGATGTTATACACCTGTTGTAATGGTAGACTGCATGGCCGGGGCTGGATGTTATACACCTGTGGTAATGGTAGACTGCATGGCCGGGGCTGGATGTTATACACCTGTGGTAATGGTAGACTGCATGGCCGGGGCTGGATGTTATACACTGTGGTAATGGTGGACTGCATGGTTGGGGCTGGATGTTATACACTGTGGTAATGGTAGACTTCATGGTCGGGGCTGGATGTTATACACTGTGGTAACAGTAGACTGCATGGCTAGAGGCTGAATGTTATACACCTGTGGTAATGGTAGACTGCATGGCCGGGGCTGGATGTTATACACCTGTGGTAATGGTAGACTGCATGGCTGGTACTGGATGTTATACACCTGTTGTAATGGTAGACTGCATGGCCGGGCCTGGATGTTATAGACCTGTGGTAATGGTAGACTGCATGGCCGGGCCTGGATGTTATACACCTGTGGTAATGGTAGACTGCATGGCCGGGGCTGGATGTTATAACACCTGTGGTAATGGTAGAGTGCATGGCTGGGGCTGGATGTTATACACCTGTGGTAATAGTAGACTGCATGGCTGGGGCTGGATGTTATACACCGGTGGTAATGGTAGACTGCATGGCCGGGGCTGGATGTTATACACCGGTGGTAATGGTAGACTGCATGGCCGGGGCTGGATGTTATACACCTGTGGTAATGGTAGACTGCATGGTCGGGGCTGGATGTTATACACCTGTGGTAATGGTAGACTGCATGGTCGGGGCTGGATGTTATACACCTGTGGTAATAGTAGACTGCATGGCCGGGGCTGGATGTTATACACCTGTGGTAATGGTAGATTGCATGGCCGGGGCTGGATGTTATACACCTGTGGTAATAGTAGACTGCATGGCCGGGGCTGGATGTTATACACCTGTGGTAATGGTAGACTTCATGGTGGGGGCTGGATGTTATCCACCTGTGGTAATGGTAGACTGCATGGCTGGGGCTGGATGTTATACACCTGTTGTAATGGTAGACTTCATGGTCGGGGCTGGATGTTATACACCTGTGGTAATGGTAGACTGCATGGTTGGGGCTGGATGTTATACACTGTGGTAATAGTAGACTGCATGGCCGGGGCTGGATGTTATACACCTGTGGTAATGGTAGAGTGCATGGCTGGGGCTGGATGTTATACACCTGTGGTAATAGTAGACTGCATGGCTGGGGCTGGATGTTATACACCTGTGGTAATGGTAGACTGCATGGTCGGGGCTGGATGTTATACACCTGTGGTAATGGTAGACTGCATGGTCGGGGCTGGATGTTATACACCTGTGGTAATGGTAGACTGCATGGCCGGGGCTGGATGTTATACACCTGTGGTAATGGTAGACTGCATGGCCGGGGCTGGATGTTATACACCTGTGGTAATAGTAGACTGCATGGCCGGGGCTGGATGTTATACACCTGTGGTAATGGTAGACTTCATGGTGGGGGCTGGATGTTATCCACCTGTGGTAATGGTAGACTGCATGGTCGGGGCTGGATGTTATACACCTGTGGTAATAGTAGACTGCATGGCTGGGGCTGGATGTTATACACCTGTTGTAATGGTAGACTTCATGGTCGGGGCTGGATGTTATACACCTGTGGTAATGGTAGACTGCATGGTTGGGGCTGGATGTTATACACTGTGGTAATAGTAGACTGCATGGCCGGGGCTGGATGTTATACACCTGTGGTAATGGTAGAGTGCATGGCTGGGGCTGGATGTTATACACCTGTGGTAATAGTAGACTGCATGGCTGGGGCTGGATGTTATACACCGGTGGTAATGGTAGACTGCATGGCCGGGGCTGGATGTTATACACCGGTGGTAATGGTAGACTGCATGGCCGGGGCTGGATGTTATACACCTGTGGTAATGGTAGACTGCATGGCCGGGGCTGGATGTTATACACCTGTGGTAATGGTAGACTGCATGGCCGGGGCTGGATGTTATACACTGTGGTAATGGTGGACTGCATGGTCGGGGCTGGATGTTATACACCGGTGGTAATGGTAGACTGCATGGCCGGGGCTGGATGTTATACACCTGTGGTAATGGTAGACTGCATGGTCGGGGCTGGATGTTATACACTGTGGTAATGGTAGACTTCATGGTCGGGGCTGGATGTTATACACTGTGGTAACAGTAGACTGCATGGCTAGAGGCTGAATGTTATACACCTGTGGTAATGGTAGACTGCATGGCCGGGGCTGGATGTTATACACCTGTGGTAATGGTAGACTGCATGGCTGGTACTGGATGTTATACACCTGTTGTAATGGTAGACTGCATGGCCGGGCCTGGATGTTATACACCTGTGGTAATGGTAGACTGCATGGCCGGCCTGGATGTTATACACCTGTGGTAATGGTAGAGTGCATGGCTGGGGCTGGATGTTATACACCTGTGGTAATAGTAGACTGCATGGCTGGGGCTGGATGTTATACACCGGTGGTAATGGTAGACTGCATGGCCGGGCTGGATGTTATACACCGGTGGTAATGGTAGACTGCATGGCCGGGGCTGGATGTTATACACCTGTGGTAATAGGTAGACTGCATGGCCGGGGCTGGATGTTATACACCTGTGGTAATGGTAGATTGCATGGCCGGGGCTGGATGTTATACACCTGTGGTAATAGTAGACTGCATGGTCGGGGCTGGATTGTTATACACCTGTGGTAATGGTAGACTTCATGGTGGGGGCTGGATGTTATCCACCTGTGGTAATGGTAAGACTGCATGGCTGGGGCTGGATGTTATACACCTGTTGTAATGGTAGACTTCATGGTCGGGGCTGGATGTTATACACCTGTGGTAATGGTAGACTGCATGGTTGGGGCTGGATGTTATACACTTGGTAATAGTAGACTGCATGGCCGGGGCTGGATGTTATACACCTGTTGTAATGGTAGACTTCATGGTCGGGGCTGGATGTTATACATCTGTGGTAATGGTAGACTGCATGGTTGGGGCTGGATGTTATACACTGTGGTAATAGTAGACTGCATGGCGGGGCTGGATGTTATACACCTGTGGTAATGGTAGACTGCATGGTCGGGGCTGGATGTTATACACCTGTGGTAATAGTAGACTGCATGGCCGGGGCTGGATGTTATACACCTGTGGTAATGGTAGACTGCATGGCCGGGGCTGGATGTTATACACCTGTGGTAATAGTAGACTGCATGGCCGGGGCTGGATGTTATACACCTGTGGTAATGGTAGACTTCATGGTGGGGGCTGGATGTTATCCACCTGTGGTAATGGTAGACTGCATGGTCGGGGCTGGATGTTATACACCTGTGGTAATAGTAGACTGCATGGCTGGGGCTGGATGTTATACACCTGTTGTAATGGTAGACTTCATGGTCGGGGCTGGATGTTATACACCTGTGGTAATGGTAGACTGCATGGTTGGGGCTGGATGTTATACACTGTGGTAATAGTAGACTGCATGGCCGGGGCTGGATGTTATACACCTGTGGTAATGGTAGAGTGCATGGCTGGGGCTGGATGTTATACACCTGTGGTAATAGTAGACTGCATGGCTGGGGCTGGATGTTATACACCGGTGGTAATGGTAGACTGCATGGCCGGGGCTGGATGTTATACACCGGTGGTAATGGTAGACTGCATGGCCGGGGCTGGATGTTATACACCTGTGGTAATGGTAGACTGCATGGTCGGGGCTGGATGTTATACACCTGTGGTAATGGTAGACTGCATGGTCGGGGCTGGATGTTATACACCTGTGGTAATGGGTAGACTGCATGGTCGGGGCTGGATGTTATACACCTGTGGTAATGGTAGACTGCATGGCCGGGGCTGGATGTTATACACCTGTGGTAATAGTAGACTGCATGGCCGGGGCTGGATGTTATACACCGGTGGTAATGGTAGACTGCATGGCCGGGGCTGGATGTTATACACCGGTGGTAATGGTAGACTGCATGGCCGAGGCTGGATGTTTATACACCTGTGGTAATGGTAGACTGCATGGCCGGGGCTGGATGTTATACACCTGTGGTAATGGTAGACTGCATGGCCGGGGCTGGATGTTATAACACCTGTGGTAATGGTAGACTGCATGGTCGGGGCTGGATGTTATACACCTGTGGTAATAGTAGACTGCATGGCCGGGGCTGGATGTTATACACCGTTGGTAATGGTAGACTGCATGGCTAGAGGCTGAATGTTATACACCTGTGGTAATGGTAGACTGCATGGCCGGGGCTGGATGTTATACACCTGTGGTAATGGTAGACTGCATGGTCGGGGCTGGATGTTATACACCTGTGGTAATGGTAGACTGCATGGTCGGGGCTGGATGTATACACCACTGGTAATATAGACTGCATGGCCGGGGCTGGATGTTATACACCGTGGTAATGGTAGACTGCATGGCCGGGGCTGGATGTTATACACCTGTGGTAATGGTAGACTGCATGGTCGGGGCTGGATGTTATACACCTGTGGTAATGGTAGACTGCATGGTCGGGGCTGGATGTTATACACCTGTGGTAATGGTAGACTGCATGGCCGGGGCTGGATGTTATACACCTGTGGTAATGGTAGACTGCATGGCCGGGGCTGGATGTTATACACCTGTGGTAATAGTAGACTGCATGGCCGGGGCTGGATGTTATACACCTGTGGTAATGGTAGACTTCATGGTGGGGCTGGATGTTATCCACCTGTGGTAATGGTAGACTGCATGGTCGGGGCTGGATGTTATACACCTGTGGTAATAGTAGACTGCATGGCTGGGGCTGGATGTTATACACCTGTTGTAATGGTAGACTGCATGGTCGGGGCTGGATGTTATACACCTGTGGTAATAGTAGACTGCATGGCTGGGGCTGGATGTTATACACCTGTTGTAATGGTAGACTGCATGGCCGGGGCTGGATGTTATACACCTGTTGTAATGGTAGACTGCATGGTCGGGGCTGGATGTTTATACACTGTGGTAATAGTAGACTGCATGGTTGGGGCTGGATGTTATACACCTGTTGTAATGGTAGACTGCATGGCCGGGGCTGGATGTTATACACCTGTGGTAATAGTAGACTGCATGGCTGGGGCTGGATGTTATACACCTGTTGTAATGGTAGACTGCATGGTCGGGGCTGGATGTTATACACTGTGGTAATAGTAGACTGCATGGTCGGGGCTGGATGTTATACACTGTGGTAACGGTAGAATGCATGACAATCCAGACCTCTAGTAATAGGGCTGGATGAATCACCTGAATTCAATGATTAAGGTGCGGTGGCCCAGTACTGAGCTCCATATCGTCAGTCTGTCTATCTTTCTATACATCCATCAGGGGTAGGTTATATGTTACCTGGACGAATCGAGGGAATCTCCACTGTCTGACAGTGACCGCAACGGCCCCCGGATCTCAGATCTCATCTCCACTGAAGCCGTTTTGGTGTCAAAACTTTTACTTCTCACTTGCTTTTCAGAAGGGCTCTGTCAGTAAAACATGATATATGATCGGACAGCGTGTACATGACATGAGAGACAGACAGACAGACAGACTAGGACCGAAGTGGTGATGATAACCGGAGTGACGGACAAGCAGCATGAGACGTCTCACCTTCAGCGTCAGCTGCTGCACCTCCTCCTCCAGCTCCTTCACCTTCGCCTCCCGCTCGGCCACCATCTGCTTCAGCTGGGTCACCAGGGAGTTCTGCTTCTGGTTCTCGCTGTTCAGCTGCACGCTCAGGGTCTGCTGGGAATCCTTCTGCTTTTGCTCCTGCTGACTGAGGCGGTTTAATATCTCCTGCAAGTTCTTCTGCTGGCTCTGGAAGGACATGACAAATGAGTCTGTATTCTACTATAAGATGCACTAGAAGGCTTCTGTGTCTTACAGACTGGAGTCAGGGGGGCACCAGAGGACGGCCTCCTTAATAATCGGGCAGATCATTCACCAAGCAGTCTGCCTGATCATAGACATTGCCCTCCTTCTATCTACCATCAAGTGTTAAAGGGACGATCCGACCCCTAAGCTAGAATGTTAAAATTAAAAAGAAAACCACTCACTGGGTCTACATGTCAGAACTGAGAGCCATAAAGTTGACGTCCTGTCCATGGCCATCTGTACTGCTGCAGCCATTCGCTGGCCTTAAAGGGGTTCTCTGGAAATTAAGAAAATGAAAAAACGTAAATATTACTTTATTATAAATTTATTCCCAAATACCTTACATTAGTTATAATGGATCGTTTTGTCTGGGGAGCAATCATCAGAGGAAACAAAATGGCCGCCGTCCTATTAGTACACACAGAACCTGTCCTAATCACACAGGAGGACAAGTTACTTCACAACACTGAGGTAAAGAGCTGCCTCATCCTCCTCTCTGCTCTGCTTGTCAGGGATTATGATCCTGAATACAGATGATAAGAACTTTAGCTGAGTCTCCGGGGAATGGAGTTCATGAGGAGACATGAGAGTAGAGAGAGGACAGACAGGACAGACTGTGGTAATGGAGACTGCATACAAGTGCTGCTCATTAGCCACATCTACTCATGGACTCCAATCCTACAGAGATTCAGCTGAAGTTCTTATCATCTGTATTCAGGATCATAATCCCTGACAAGCAGAGCAGAGAGGAGGTTGAGGCAGCTCTTTACCTCAGTGTTGTGAAGTAACTTGTCCTCCTGTGTGATTAGGACAGGTTCTGTGTGTACTAATAGGACGGCGGCCATTTTATTTCTCCTGATGATTGCTCCCCAGACAAAACGAGCCATTATAACTGATGAAAGGTATTTGGGAATATATTTATAATAAAGTAATATTTAATTATTTTCATTTTCTTAATTCCCAGAGAACCCCTTTAAGGCCAGCGAATGGCAGCAGCAGTACAGATGGCCATGTGTGTGATGTGTGATTAGGACAGGTTCTGTGTGTACTAATAGGATGGCGGCCATTTTGTTTCTCCTAATCATTGCTCCCCAGACAAAACGAGCCATTATAACTAATGAAAGGTATTTGTGAATATATTTATAATAAAGTAATATTTACGTATTTTTATTTTATTAATTCCCGGAGAACCCCTTTAATGACCACTCTTCTACCCTGGACTATCAAGGGAGAGTCACCCTAGACCCCTCTCCTACTCTACAGCACCAGGTATTAAACCTCTTTTCTATCCTAGACCACCAGGGAATAAAACATAACCCACATCTTTACATTAGACTCATATATTGTATAGTTTGTAAGTTACCTATTCGGAGGGGGTCCGACCACTAGGATTCCCACCGATCCTCACAAAGGGGTCCCATTTCCCCATCCTGATGGAGCAGCAGGTCGAGTATGAGCCTCTCCATTCATTCCCTATAGGAGCTGCCGGAGACAGCGGAGTACAGCCCTTGGCTATTTCCAGTGGCCCCTCTGCTGTGGGTCATGGCAGAGGGACCGCAATGGGCGTGGACTATGGGGACCTTTTTAGAAACATTGGGAAACAGATTAACCCTTGATCAGCAGGTGACGCAGTCATGTGGTACTGAGTAATGGAGTGACACAGGGCGGTAGGAATACAAGCGAATACCGGGTGTACTAAGTGTGAACAGGACGTTACCAGTAAAGCATCGATCAGCTCGTCGTCGTGCTTCCCCTTCTCCAGCAGCGTCGCCATCTGCATCTTCAGGGTCTTCAGGTCATTGGACAAGGACTTGTTTCTGGCCTTAGAGCCCTCAAACTTCTTTTTCAGCTCCTCATAGTCTTTTTTAAGAACGTCGTGCTCTCCTGTCAGCCTCTAGGATAACACAGAACATAAGTCACAGTACCTGGCGGCCATTTTTGACAAAGTGAAGTGGTTGTCACTTCCGGATTGTCACACAAGGCAGACGCTTCACCTCTAAGGTTTCTTTCCTCTCCTTCTCCAGGTTGCGGATCCTAAATAAGTTCTTGTCTTGAGCGGCGAGTCTCTTTGGTACAGAAATGCCCAACATCTCCTCTTCTAGGCTGAGCTCAGAGGCCGGACTCCTGGCCTGTCCCAGCTGACTCTCCAGCTCCCGCACCTGAGGGAAAGAACAAGGACGAGGCTGCTAAAAGATGATGGACCCATCCAAATTTTTTAGATTGTGTCCCACATATTCTGCTGATGTCATTAAGGGTGCATTCACACGACCATAGTGTTTTACGGATCCGCAAAACACGGATACCGGCCGTGTGTGTTCTGTAATTTATGGCCGCAACCATAATAGAAAATGCCTTTTTTTGTCCGTGATTGTGGACAAGAATAGGATATGCTCAATTCTTTCCACGGAGCTGCGTAACAGAACCACGGATGTGGACAGCAGGTGGTGTGGTGTCCGCGTCTTTTGCGGCCCCATTGAACTGAATGGGTCTGCACCCGTTTCGCAAAATTGCGGAACATGAGCAGACCCATTCGTAGTGCCGTCTGAATGGGCCCTATAGGGGTATTCTCATCACAGACGACGGGGGAATATGGCTAGGATATGCCCCCATTGTCTGAGAAGTGCGGGTCCCACCTATATCGAGTACGGAGACAAAAGTGACGGAGGGCGCACCGCGCGTGCGCAGCCGCCCTCCATTCATTTCTCTCGGCCCCATAGAAGTGAATGGGAGCGGTGGCCGGTCATGCGCTGTGTGCTCCTATTCACTTCTAAGGGGAAAGTGCTTGGTGGTCACCGGACTGGAGTCCTCCAGCCAGCACTGCGCAGGGATTCTTTTAGGAGATAGGTGGGACCCGCACCTATAGGACTATGGGGGCATATCCTAGCAATATGTCCCCATTGTCTCAGATGAGACAACCCTTTTAAAAGTAACTGCTACCCCTCCCCCCCCCACAGGAGCTAAGGGGATGTAAGCTGGCAATATTGCTGACTGTTTCCCATAGCATTTATATAGTGGCAGCATAGTAGACAGCGCTATACAGAAATTGCCATCACTCACATCATGGTTTCCAGCAGAACATTGCCCAGAGCAGGGATCAGCAACCTTCAGCACTCCAGCTGTTGAGAAACTACAACTCCCAGCATTCACACACAGCTGTTCTCTGTAACTCCCAGAGAAGTGAAAGGAGGATTCTGGGAGTTGTAGTTTCAGAACAGCTGGAATACTGGAGGTTGCGGATCCCTGGCCCAGAGCCTACTACTGCCTCCATCTTCCTCCCATTGTGCCATCTCTTCCCCAGATAAGTGACACACACTCACCCGGCCGTCCACATCATGTGACACGATTCATCAGACCAGGCCGCCATCTTCCATTGCCCAGTAGTCCAGTCCTGATGCTCCAGTATGGGCACTCTGACCGGTCTATGGCTACACCGCCCCGTACACTGTCCTGTGTGTCCTGACTCCTTTCTTTCATACGTTTTTTAGGGATTTGCTCTTCTGTGGGATTGGACCAGACTGTCCGGCCTTACTCCCCCCCACACAACACGAATGAGCCTTGGGTGCCCATAACCCTCTCACCAGTTATTCTTCTTGGACCACTTTTGGCAGGTTCCAACCACTGCAATCCAGGAAGACCCCACAAGGCCGTCCATTTTGGAAATGTTCTGACCCAATCGTCTACAATCACAGTTGGGCCCTTGCCTCCTGACAGACGCCATTGTCGCTGGATAATCAGTGTTATTCACTTCACCCACACGATGCTCGCTGGTACAGGCTGCAGTACACATTACAGCCAGCAGGCGGCCCCTCACACACAATATCCTCATATTTCGGATTGTACTCACCCTGCCTTGTAACGCAAGTATCTGCTGTGCTCGCCCCCTCCAGCCGCCCGCTGAGGACAGCAGCTGCGAAATGCTCACATCCTCACCGACCTCGCTGACCAGCACCTGTAGGCCCATGTAATAATATAAGACTTTCATCCTGAAGAAGTACACCACATATTAAGGGGGTTGTCCCAAGATTTCATCTTATCCTCAGGAGGAGCGGGTCTGACTGCTGGGACCCCAGGATCATGAGAAGGGGGCTCCTGTGCCCCTCCCCTTTAATTCTTGACTGCTGCTTCATTCATCTCTATGGGAATGGGCGCTGTACTCCGCTTCTTTTTGGTAATTTCATAGAAATAAATGAGGTGTCTCTGTTCCTATGGGGGGCACAGGAGTCCTGTTCTTGTGATACAGGTCAGACCCCCCAAATGATCAGACACTTATAACCTCTACTCTGTGGGACGACCCCTTTAAGTGACATAACACATCTCTACATTGCAGGGTCACACCTTGTGCGCCATCTTCAGCTCCTGCCGTGTGGTCTGGATTTGGTTGCGATATTCAGTCAGTTTAAGGTTGGCGGCCGCCAGCTTGTCCTGTAACGCTTTCATCTCTGCGCCGTCCGTCTGCAGACGTAAAAAGTTAGACTATTTATTGCATTATACACAGAGAATTCAGTTGGCCCGCACCCATTTCTCTTTACATGGGTCGGAGCTCCAAATCCCCTGCTTGAGTCATAAACTAAAGTGATAAAATTGTGCCTTTTTACAGCCACCACTAGGGGGAGCTCACTAGATACAGGTTTATATTGGTACTAATAGCAGATGTAAAAATCTCTGTGCAGGGAGCTCCCCCTAGTGGCGGCTGCAAATAAATGCTGTGACTACGAAGCAGGGGCTATGAAGCACTCCTAAACATTGAAATCACAAAACCAAGGACAAGCCGTAAGGTTATACAAATTGAGGAAGTATCAGGTGTCCCATAGATCTGCAGATGATTACATTTCTAAGGGTCCATTCACACGTCCGGAAAATGGGTCCCCGTTTTCCAAGGGGGGGGCCGCAAAAGATGTGGACAGCACACAGTGTGCCGTCCGCATCCGTACTTCCAGTCCACGTCCCCGCAAAAAAACAGAACATGTCCTATTCTTGTCCGGAGCCATGGACAAGAATAGGCATTTCTATAGTGCCGGCACATGGCCGGTGAGCGTGTTTTGCGGATGTGTGAATGGACCCTAACTGGTGGCTGAGCTCCCCCTAGTGGTGGCTGCTGGAAGCCAACATTTTATGCTTTAAATCTATGCCTACGCAGAGGATTTAGAGCTCTGTATCAGAAAACCAAATCTCTGACCACTATAAAGACATATTAAGAAACTAATCAAGACAGAATGATTAGAAAAAAACAAAATGATGTTCAAGGGCGGACAATGCCAATTTAATGTATATGAAGTCTTGGCAGATGTTGGACCCATGGTGTAGTTGGCTTGGCTGACCAAACACCTTATATGTATGGGGAACATAGTAGGGCAGGGATCAGCAACCTTCGGCACTCCAGATGTTGTGAAACTACAACTCCCAGCATGTTCCTTCCACTTGTGTGGGAGTTTAGAGAACAGTCAAGCAAGTGTGCATGATGGGAGATGTAGTTTCACAACACCTGGAGTGCCGGAGGTTGCTGAAACCATCTGAGATCACCACTGATGTACAGAAATCTCTGAGTGGTGCCAAAGTGGTTTAAATTCCTTAAAGGGCCCTTTGGCCCTGCGTTCACAGATTTATCTCTAACATATGAGCAGATCCTTTAAGATGTGAACTCACCGGGGTTCCTTCAGCAGAGCGGGAGACTTTCGGCTCAGATCCTGAGTCTTTCCCGGAGAATTCAGGATCATGTGAGTTCTGAAGCTGCAAAACAAATTCACAAAGACCAAGTGAAATCCCTCGTATGTGTTCACCCCTCATCGCCCTCTTTTGTGAGGGTTAGATATTAGGGGAATACTGCACAGGTTTAGGGATGAGCAAATTTATGATACAGTGGATGAAATAAATAAATTAGTGATGAGCACTCATTTTACATTAGGTTTGCATGAAGAATTAAATTCCCAGGAAGTATATCTATGTTTAAATGTGTATGTGAAGTAATATGGCAGAAATATAAAGTAATATGGCAGAAATATAAAGTAATATGGCAGAAATATAAAGTAATATGGCAGAAATATAAAAGTAATATGGCAGAAATATAGATGTCCAAAGCTTGATTTATATTATATAAAAATATTTATTAAAATGGTTTATCAGAGGTAATTACTATTTACTAAAACCGTAAAATTAGAGAAATAAAAAAATGAAGAAATAGGAAAAAAGGAAAAACGGGCGCCAAAATATAAATAAAAATAAATAAAAAATAAAAAATGTGAAAAAGTAATATACTAAAAATGTCAGGTATCCCCCAAAAATCGTAAGTATTCACCAAAAAAACGTTCAATAGTCACTGGTGTATATATAAAAGAAGATGCCGCTTAATGCCAGAAACATCTATTGCAGGGTCTGTTATAACTGTGGAGATAACAGGATATGGCAGGATGTATGAATATTATTTAAGTTATCATTTTGTTCAACATCCTGAACTTCTTTTGGTTTAAAAAATAACTCCCTATCCATATTTTTGACCTTATTTAGGGATCTCTCTAGCGTAGTCACTGGATATTCTTTTTTAATTAAATATTCTCTCATTATTTTTGCCTCTTCTTCAAATTTCTGTTTCGGTACAGTGTCTTTTAATTCTTCTGAATTGGCTCGTTGGTACGTTTAAGAGCCACCGTGGTAGGTGGCAGCTCCTAAAGGGAATATAGCTATTCTTTATTACGTCCTTCTGGAATGTATTGCAGATTATCTTGTTATTACAGACGTTCACGCATAAATCCAAGAACTCCACTTTATTTTTGCTGAAGTTGGTGGTGAATGTAAGATTGTAATCATTATGGTTTAAAGTGTCCAAAAATGTTATTAGTTGTTCTTCTGTGTCTTTCCATATAAAGATAATGTCGTCTATGTATCTGCGCCAGAGGACCAGACTCGCCCCCATTTTGGGTATTATGATGTCCTTTTCCCACTGTACCATAAAAATATTGGCATAACTGGGGGCGAATCTGGTCCCCATGGTGGTTCCTTGTAACTGGATATAATAATCCGAATTGAAATTAAAATAATTGTGGGTCAGTATGAAAAGGATGCCTTCTAGGATAAACTCTATTTGTTTGTCAGGGAATATTCGGTTCTCTATAAGGTGTCTTTTTATAGCTTGTATTCCTAATTCATGTTTAATGGAAGTATAGAGTGAGTTGACGTCTATTGTACCTATGATCCATTGTGATTCAAATTTTAATTTTTCTAATGTATGTAAAATTGCTGTGGTGTCTTTGATGTATGATGGTATCTGTTCTACAATTGGTTGTAATAGTCTGTCTATATACTGTGAAAGGTTTGATGTTATGGAGCAAATACCAGAAATAATGGGTCTACCAGGTGGATTGTTTTTGTTCTTATGTACCTTTGGTAGGCAGTAGAATACTGGGAGGCGTTGAGGGGTGGTAGTGATATAGTTGTATTCTTTCTGTGATAGTACAGTCATGGCCAAAAGTTTTGAGAATGACACAAATCTTCTATTTTCACATGATCTGCTGCCCTCTGGTTTTTATGTGTGTTTGTCAGATGTTTTTATCACATACAGAAATATAATTGCAATCATATTATGAGTAACAAAAGCTTATATTGACAGTTAGAATGAGTTAATGCACAAGTCAATATTTGCAGTGTTGACCCTTCTTCTTCAGGACCTCTGCAATTCTCCCTGGCATGCTCTCAATCAACTTCTGGACCAAATCCTGACTGATAGCAGTCCATTCTTGCACAATCAATGCTTGCATTTTGTCAGAATTTGTAGGCTTTTGTTTGTCCACCCGTCTCTTGATGATTGACCACAAGTTCTCAATGGGATTAAGATCTGGGGAGTTTCCAGGCCATGGACCCAAAATCTCTATGTTTTCTTCCCTGAGCCATTTAGTTATCACCTTTGCTTTATGGCAAGGTGCTCCATCATGCTGGAAAAGGCATTGTTGATCACCAAACTGCTCTTGGACGGTTGGGAGAAGTTGCTCTCGGAGGACATTCTGGTACCATTCTTTATTCATGGCTGTGTTTTTAGACAAGACTGTGAGAGAGCCGATTCCCTTGGCTGAGAAGCAACCCCACACATGAATGGTTTCAGGATGCTTTACAGTTGGCATGAGACAAGACTGGTGGTAGCGCTCACCTCGTCTTCTCCGAATAAGCTGTTTTCCAGATGTCCCAAACAATCGAAAAGGGGATTCATCAGAGAAAATGACTTTCCCCCAGTCCTCAGCAGTCCACTCCCTGTACCTTTTGCAGAATATCAGTCTGTCCCTGATGTTTTTTCTGGAGAGAAGTGGCTTCTTTGCTGCCCTCCTTGAGACCAGGCCTTGCTCCAAGAGTCTCCGCCTCACAGTGCGTGCAGATGCACTCACACCTGCCTGCTGCCATTCCTGAGCAAGCTCTGCACTGCTGGTAGCCCGATCCCGCAGCTGAAACACTTTTAAGAGACGGTCCTGGCGCTTGCTGGTCTTGGGCGCCCTGGAGCCTTTTTGGCAACAATGGAACCTCTCTCCTTGAAGTTCTTGATGATGCAATAGATTGTTGACTGAGGTGCAATCTTTCTAGCTGCGATACTCTTCCCTGTTAGGCCATTTTTGTGCAGTGCAATGATGACTGCACGTGTTTCTTTAGAGATAACCATGGTTAACAGAAGAGAAACAATGATGCCAAGCACCAGCCTCCTTTTAAAGTGTCCAGTGGTGTCATTCTTACTTAATCATGACAGATTGATCTCCAGCCCTGCCCTCATCAACACCCACACCTGTGTTAATGGAGCAATCACTGAAACGATGTTAGCTGGTCCTTTTAAGGCAGGGCTGCAATGATGTTGAAATGTGTTTTGGGGGATAAAGTTCATTTTCTAGGCAAATATTGACTTTACAAGTAATTGCTGTTAAGCTGATCACTCTTTATAACATTCTGGAGTATATGCAAATTGCCATTATAAAAACTGAAGCAGTAGACTTTGTAAAAATTAATATTTGTATCATTCTCAAAACTTTTGGCCATGATTGTATATCATTTCTAAGGCCTCTATCACAATACTCGACTAGCTGCTCCTGAAACGTATTAGTGGGATCTGTGGATAATTTGTGGTATGTGTGAATGTCTGTTAGTTGTCTAATACATTCATTATTATAATCTGCAGTATTTTGTATAACAATGGCTCCTCCTTTGTCTGCAGGACGTATAATAATTTTGTTGTTATCTTGTAGTTCCTTAATTGCTTTAATCTCTTCTTGTTTTAAGTTGTTCTTAGTTCGACCTTGTTTTATCTTCCTAATATCCGTCTCTACATTCTTCCTAAATGTCGCAATCTCGTTGCTTATTTCTTGTCTGGGGAATTTATTTGATTTTTCTCTGAGATTTGTGTGGGTATATACTGTGGTTTCATTAATTACTCAATTGGGTTTTTGATAAAATATTTTTTTAGGCACATTTTTCTTATAAATTTTTCTATGCCTATAAATGTGTTAAATTTGTTTAATTTGTTTGTTGGGGCATATTTTAATCCTTTATTTAGTAAATTCTTCTGTGGTGTGGTGAGTATATGTTCGCTTAAATTGATCACAATGTCTTCTATTGGTGAAACCTGTTGTATTCCATTCTGTTTGTTTTTTCTCTGTCCTCTCCGTGTTTTCTTTCGTATTGGTATGATTGTGTTCTGGATCTTGTTCCGTAATGGTTTATTTGTTGGTTCTGGTGCTGGTGAGGTGGGTGAGATGGGTATTGGTTTTGATTGTGATGGATTCTGTGTCTCATTGGTGGTTCTCTGTTTATATATCTTGGTTCCTGACGGTGCCTCAAATTGTAACTGTGGTGTGGTGATTGTGATTTCCTGTGGTGTGGTGATTATTTCCATCTATTTTATTCACTACAGAACCGAGGAGAGAGGAAACAGAGTATCACATAGAATCACAACATTTAACAAAGAGCGATCACGTGGGACGCCACGGCCAGCATCGCATTACCCTATTATTACAGCGAAGGAGAGAAAGCGCGCGCTACACAACGGCCAGCGTCCTCATGCAGTCAGCCATCCATTAGAGCTGCGTACTGACGGAGCTGGAGGATCGACACTGCTCCCCACCGGACCCACTAACAAACGGAGGGGTAATGTACTACCAAAGCAAAGTATAATATCTTCATATGCTTGAATGAACAGGACGGCAAGAAACATTATTGTTCCACAGGACATATATTCATATTCTGTGCCGCTTATACCCTGTGTGGATCTTAAATTGAACCAGAAATAATATTCATACATCCTGCCATATCCTGTTATCTCTACAGTTATAACAGACCCTGCAATAGATGTTTCTGGCATTAAGCGGCATCTTCTTTTATATATACACCAGTGACTATTGAACGTTTTTTTGGTGAATACTTACGATTTTTGGGGGATACCTGACATTTTTAGTATATTACTTTTTCACATTTTTTATTTTTTATTTATTTTTATTTATATTTTGGCGCCCGTTTTTCCTTTTTTCCTTTTTTTTTTTTCTTTCATTTTTTTATTTCTCTAATTTTAAGGTTTTAGTAAATAGTAATTACCTCTGATAAACCATTTTAATAAATATTTTTATATAATATAAATCAAGCTTTGGACATCTATATTTCTGCCATATTACTTTATATTTCTGCCATATTACTTTTATATTTCTGCCATATTACTTTATATTTCTGCCATATTACTTTATATTTCTGCCATAGTACTTTAGATTTCTGCCATATTACTTTATATTTCTGCCATATTACTTTTATATTTCTGCCATATTACTTTATATTTCTGCCATATTACTTTATATTTCTGCCATATTACTTTTATATTTCTGCCATATTACTTTATATTTCTGCCATATTACTTTATATTTCTGCCATATTACTTTATATTTCTGCCATATTACTTTATATTTCTGCCATATTATTTTTATATTTCTGCCATATTACTTTATATTTCTGCCATATTATTTTTATATTTCTGCCATATTACTTTATATTTCTGCCATATTACTTTTATATTTCTGCCATATTATTTTTATATTTCTGCCATATTACTTTATATTTCTGCCATATTACTTTTATATTTCTGCCATATTATTTTTATATTTCTGCCATATTACTTTATATTTCTGCCATATTACTTTTATATTTCTGCCATATTATTTTTATATTTCTGCCATATTACTTTTATATTTCTGCCATATTACTTTTATATTTCTGCCATATTACTTTATATTTCTGCCATATTATTTTTATATTTCTGCCATATTACTTTTATATTTCTGCCATATTACTTTATATTTCTGCCATATTACTTTATATTTCTGCCATATTATTTTTATATTTCTGCCATATTACTTTTATATTTCTGCCATATTACTTTATATTTCTGCCATATTACTTTATATTTCTGCCATATTATTTTTATATTTCTGCCATATTACTCTATATTTCTGCCATATTACTTTTATATTTCTGCCATATTACTTTATATTTCTGCCATATTACTTCACATACACATTTAAACATAGATATACTTCCTGGGAATTTAATTCTTCATGCAAACCTAATGTAAAATGAGTGCTCATCACTAATTTATTTATTTCATCCACTGTATCATATTAAGGCTAAGGGTAAAGCCAAGTGATTAGAAGCACCTACAACTCATTATTAGCAAATAGGTGAGCCACTACTTACATTTTACTGTATGAGCAAATTTATGTTTTATAGTGAATTGTGTTATGGATTCCGTTACCACAGACCACAACGCAATTCAAGGACGGATCTGTTATGCTGGCCGTAGACTTCTATTATAACAGAATGCCTATAAAAAGGCATTCCGTTATACATTCTGTCATTGAATTGCGTTATGTTCCGTGGTAACGGAATCCATAACGCAATTCACCATAAACCCGAACCTGAACTTTAAAAACTCAAGTTCGCTCATCCCTACACAGGTTAAAACAGCACAATGTGCACCCTGCCTGACCTGCAATAGATGACAAATCAAAGGGCAAGTACAATGTTGTTTATCACTCTACAACTCTTCTACCGTTTTGTGTACGCAGCTCCAGTGCTGACCTGGTGTCTTCACACTTGCAGATTACACAAGTACCTTTTGCCGTCTGATCCTGCAGTTATGTCTTACTCTGCTCCCTCTGAACCCCTTTTCTGATATCACCCACAAGGCGGGTGGAGTAACACATGACAGCACAGGAGCTGTACACACAATACGGTAGTTATATAGTCATATAGACTGCCTACAACCCTGCCTACTGCAGGTCAGGCGCACAATTTTCCCCCAATGGTCTCTGCTTAAAGAAGAACTTCCATGTCCTGCTAGAAATGTACATGATGTAATCTGTAGTGAATGTCATTTTCTTACCAGTGTCTGTATTTGTGAGTTATATCTCCCTGATATTTCTCATCTGTGTCATGTGACCAGCCATAAGACTCTCCAACTCACACAGCATCTTATGTGTGGACAGGAAGTCTAATTCTCTATGTATTCCTATGGGAGCCTCACTTTCAGTCTCATGACTGGCTTCCTGTCCTGGGTCAGTTGGAGGTCAGGGAGTTGGTCACATGACCCAGCTACAATTAGAAGAGAGGGGATAACTCACAGATACAGTCTCTGATAAGAATATTACATTCACTATAGATTATATCATGCACCTTTCTAACAGGACAGAGAATAAAAATTTCTGCGGGAGTTCTTCTTTAATTAAAGGGGTTGTGCTAGACTGAGAACTTATCACCGATCCACAAGATAAGTGATGTGTCTGATTGATGGGTGTCCGACCACTGGGACCCTCTCCAATCATAAGTCCAATGTGCTCCACCAGAATGGAGGGGCTGTCAAGCAATATGGCACTGAATGGGGCGACAGTGAATATTCTTGACAAACACTCCATTCAAATGGGGCACATGGGAACCGGTTCTTGTGACCTGTAGGGACCCCCACCGATCAGACACTTATCTCCTAAGGGACAACCCCTTTAACTGTGACCGGACAATGGTCTCCCTGTGTGACTCCACGCCTCCGGCCGTTACCTCTCTCTCCAGCTCCTTCACTCTGTTTCCCAGCTGACGCACTTTGCTTTTCTCCCTCTCCATTTCAGCCGTCAGCTCCCGATTCTTTTTGGACAACTCCACGATTTTTGTGGCTGCCACATCTCCAGCCAGGCCAGCCGTCCCTGCAGAGATACGAAGGAGTATTACGGCACAGCTCCCAAGGAAAACTACTCATTGGGTCAACTTTCTACATGTACTACATCACCTATTTTACATACGGAGGTTTAGGGGTAGTAGTCCTGGCAATATCCCCTGGTGGTCTAGTGAGGTGTATGGGTTATTACCAATATCACTGGTGGTCCGCGGTGGTAAAGGGGTTAGCAGCAGTATATGTGCTGCTCTAGGGTGGCTTTAGGTTAATATTCCAAGAGATGTACGATGGGTTAGAAGTTCAGGACTCTGTGGTCTAGATTAAAGGATCACAGCTGAATGTTGCCGTACTGCAGCTCTGAGCCATCCACGTGAAGGGGCCACGGCTCTAAATCAATGCTCCAGCCACTTCATTCTCAAGATGAAGGGGGATCTCACAGGGTCTCCCCAGCCTCATATAGAATACACTCCTCAACACTGAAATCACAACACCAAGGACAAGCCGTAAGGAAGCAGCAGGTGTCACTAAAATCTGCAGATGATGACATTTTCAGCACATAGCTCCAATCTGTGGAATGTGGGAGGGGCATAAAGGCCAGACATGAACCCTCAAAAATCGGATCAAGTCGTGTGGGATGATTGTGCGATGCCTCCAGTTTCTGAGAGGTTCAGAATCCTTGAGCTGAGAGGCCTTGGTTTATCACTGTGGCAGATGGCTATGTGCCTAGGCTGAGATGTCAGCGATGTTCAACGTTCCGTGTCTGGAGGTTGGGAAAAGAGCGACAAACTGGAATGACAGCGAGAGGAGCAGAGAGGGGAACCTCTGCCCGGGCAGATCGTCTGATTAGAAGAATGGCGTGTAGTGATCCATTCTGTACTGCAAGTGAAAGTGTCACATCCCAAGCCTAGGGCGGCAAACATTGTCTACACCAACCATCAGAAGGCATCTCCATGACAATAAACTATGAGCCAGGCCTCCAGCTCCAGGTGTTCCACTGACCTCAACTGAACACTCTAAAAGGCTATCATGGTGCACAGCAAGACAGCAATGGAGGCTGTGATGGAGGTCTGACCTCTCCAGCGATGAGTCCTGCTTTTGTCTTTGACACAATGATTGCTGGAGGTTGGTCTGGAGACCACGTGGGCAACACCATGAAGAGTCTTTCACAAGGGACTGTCACACGGGATTATGGTGTGCGGTGGCATAATGTATGGTAGCCGAACCCCTCTAGTCTTTCTTTGAGCTTTACTAACATCTCTGCGTTACACTGATTTGGTCATGGAACCAGTGGTACAGACGTTTCTCCAAACTGTCCCCAGGAGCCGTTCTTCATCAGGACAATGCCAGGCCGCACGTTCCTCGTGCTACTGTGAGCAGCCTCCATGGCCTAAATGTACTACCATGGCCTGCAGGGTCTCCCATTGGGCACATCTGGGACATCATTGGTCGGCAATTGTAAAGGAGCTGCCAGCAGCGGATCTTGATGATCTGCGTGCTCAAGTGCATTCAGCGTGGCAGAACATTCCTCAGACAACCACTAATAACCTCACTGGAAGCGCGTGGATTTCTGCACATGTTTTAAATATTTTGTTTCCATTTTTTTTATCATTTATATATCATTAAAAAGGACCTCTCCCCGCTCCTGACATGTCTGTTGTAATAGCTTCATGCATTCCCCATGTAATAACAATTCTGGAACATCTATTCTTATGTCTCTATGTTGTGCCGTTCCTTTATTATTCCTACTAGAAGTTATGAATGAATTGCTAGCAGTCTGCAGTAAGGGTACAGAGGGGAGGTAACCAGTTGGGGGTGTGTCCCTGCACAGTCTAAACATGGCAGCACTGATTGGATAGAGTGAGTCTGTGCAGGGACACACCCCCTACTGGTTACCTCCCCTCTGTTCCCTTACTGCAGACTGCTAGCAATTCATTCATAACTTCTAGTAGGAATAATAAAGGAATGGCAGAACATAGAGACATAAGAATAGATGTTCCAGAATTGTTATTACATGGGGAATGCATGAAGCTATTAAAACAGACATGTCAGGAGCGGGGAGAGGTCCTCTTTAACATCAATAGCTCCTATGACTTTTCCTTCCTGGTGTTGCAGTTTCAGTGTGGAGTGTATTCTGTCTACCTCATCATGGTCGGGGGCTGTCACCTGCCAGCGCTATCTTGTTGTCTTCCACTTTCTTTCTCAGATGTTTAATCTCAAACTCTTTCTCCTTGAGCAGTTTGTGGAGCCGGCCGTTCTCGTCCTGCAGCTCCCGGATCTGGCCCTGCAGCTGCTCGTTCTCATCTTCCAGGAGCCTGAAATGTGGGAAAGGATGAAAATGGATTATTCTACATTCGCTTCCTAAATGCAAAATGGAATGAAGTAATACTAGCAATAGTCTACGTTCAAAACGTTCTACCGTTTTGCTTCTGCGGAGTGTGAATAGGTCCTTCACCTATGAATCCGTCAGAGATCTGCTCCAGTTTCTGACACCAATCTCCGCTCCCTTGTCTCAGTCTTAGGCTACTTTCACACTAGCGTTAGCACGGATCCGGCACCTAAAGGGTGCCGACGGATCCGTGCTAACGCTATACATGTGTGGAGCCGGAGCAGCGCTCCGGCCCCACACATGACACACATTAAAACAACACACAGACTACATACAAACAAACATACAGACATACATACATACATACTCACATACTCCCGGGACGCCGGCAGAACGTCTTCACGCGCCTCCTGCGCGCAGTGATGACGATTCCCCACAGCGCCCTCTGCTGGGCGCAGTGGGGAAACGTCATCGCAGCGTGCAGGAGGCGCGTGAAGACGTTCTGCCGGCGTCCCGGGAGTATGTGAGTATGTATGTATGTATGTCTGTATGTTTGTATGTATGTCTGTATGTTTGTTTGTATGTAGTCTGTGTGTATGTATGCCGGATCCGGAATGACCCCCCATTGGAAATCAATGGAGGACAGATCCGGATTACTGGTGTGTCCACACCAAACGGATCCGTCCCCATTGACTTCCATTGGGGGTCATTCCGGATCCGTCTTGGTGCGGATGCCTGGACCGGAGAGCAAACCGCAGCATGCTGCGGTTTGTTCTCCGGTCTGAAGACGGAACGGAATGCTTTCAGGAGCATTCCGTTGTCTTCAGTTCAGTTTTGTCCCCATTGACAATGAATGGGGACAAAACGGAAGCGTTTTTTTCCGGTATTGAGCCCCTTTGACGGAACTCAATACCGGAATTTAAAAACGCCAGTGTGAAAGTAGCCTTAGGGCTGATTCACATGACTGTGCTCCATCCGGGATACAAGGCCTGTGTGTCACCTGGATCGTCTATGGCTCCCCTGACCAGAACTGACGGCATCATAGTGATCACTTCTTATATAACTGTGGCTCTATTGTACTACACTCGTATTATCATGTGAGCACAGTACAATAGACCCGCAATCAGATAGGAACTGACACTGTGATGCAATCAGTTCTGGTCAGAAGAGTCACAGTTGTTCCAGGAGATGCGGCCGACACATGGGCCATGTTTCCCAGACCAAGCACAGTCATGTGAATCAGCCCTTAGAGATGGGGAGGGAAGAGGAAGAGGAAAGGGTGGTAAGTTGTACATGGCAGATCAGAGTGTGGAGAGGTGGTGAGAAGATTGAAGGAGGGGGCGGCATAAAAGCTTTAGACAGGGAGGAAAGCAGACAAGGCAGTTTGCAGGGTGTGAGTCTTGTAGACTGTGTACAAGTGTAGAGAGAAAGCAGAGCGCCCACAGCAGACTCTGCAGGAGGAGGGAGCGGTATGAGAAATCAGTGCAGGAAAGAAGATGATACATGAAAGCTAGTAAAGATAGCAGCATCCTGGACACACTGATCACACTCAGCATGTATTACTGGGAGGGACATGGGAGCAGGTTGTAAACTGAATATATCAGGGGGTCTGAGAAGGATGAGTTGAATGAATGAATGAATGAATATCCCATCCTGAAACTTAGTGCAATTTTTATTTCATGCAAATTAAGTACTAAAAATATGTTTCCATGTCCAAGATTTAGAGTAAAGGCAGCTATGCTGTAGGTTTGGTTTTTGACCTCTGCATGGACAGGTTCTGCTGGTAGCTGAGGGTCCCCCACATTCTGCAGGGTAGGGCTCTGTTCACAACCCATTTGGTATTATGGGCACCAAATCTCCCAGGTGTATGGAAGTGTATGCCAGGCAGGATGCCAAAGGGCATGAAACAAGGTGTGACTGCAGCCCAGAAGCTGAGCTATACGTGGCTGGTCTGCAGGTTACGAGGCCTCCTCCTCGGACATCACCACCCTCAATACCTACAGTAAGAGTCCATCAGAGGTTACCCTATGAACATCTGTCAGCAGCACCGTGACCCGGCCGCTCCCACCTGTTTCCTGGCTCCCGGGAGAGCTCAGTGTCAGTCTGCAGCAGGTTCAGCTGGTCCTGCACACCAAACGCGTCCGGCTTCTTGTCGCCCTCGTGCTTCTCTCTCTTGCGCTCCATCAGTCTCTGCAGACGCTTCTGCTGCTGCTCCTGCAGCGCCCTGAACTGCAGCCTCAGGTTCTCGTTCACTGCGGCGTCTGACTCCATGATGACCCTGGAGGGGGAGAGAAAAGAGTCACCATTCACATCCATAGACCCCAGGATGGAGGGAAGAGGGGCTACCTGTATGTGACCAGGCGACAGAGGGACTACTCTGTGGGGCCCTGATATATATAACCATACGGTATGGGGGAGGGGGGCCTAGGGACTACCCTATGGGGGCACCTGATTATTATGGGGGTCCTGATAAATGGATATATATATATAGCCATACAAGATGGGGGAGGGGCTACTCTGACAGGTATGATGATGCCACTATTATGGGGGTTCTGATAAAGGGATATATATATTTATATATTTCCAGTATGGGGGAGGGGACAGATCGTATACATTGTATACTGTGTTACAGCCATCACTGAGCCGCGCCCTGAGCAACTGTCATAGAAATGACTGTGTTGTGGGACTACAAGTGTCAGCAGCTCCGCCTCTATTACCTGAGAAGTACGCCCGGTCACCCGTCCCTTCGGATCACTTTTCCGGTCCACTCGGTCCTTAGAAGGAAGAGGACGCGTCACCAGGGTAACCAACTCCATGGAAACGGCGCTGCAGACGTCATCAGACGGCGCCCGCGAGTCCCAATAGGCTGGAGAATACGCGATCACGTGCTTACCAGCGTGGACAGGCACTAACGAGGACACCACAGCTGGGGTCCTTCCCACTGAAAGAAGTTGGTGCGTTCTGCGCATGCTCCTTCCTTTCCTGTTCAGGCCTCCGAGAAAGCTGCAGAGGTGAGTGTCCACCGGCGCCCGTGAATCCACCGGAGCCGCCGGCCATCCGGTGCCGTGCGGGTTTTATGTATAACGCACTGTGTAGCTGAGCTCCTGAGGGAGCGGAGCCGCCGGATATCTCCGTGCTGTGGTGTATAATGAGGCGGTAGTAGTGTTGGAGTCTCGGGGAGGCCTGCGGCCTAGTAGGCGGGAGGCACCGGGCTCCAGTACTGTAGTGAGGGCCCCTCCGGTGTGTGAGGTCCTTACGCTTTGCTAGGGTCTTAACCCTTTATGGACGTGACCTGTTTTGGTCTTAAATGGGACCTCCTATCGTAGGGATACAGTGGGGGACCCGACATGTCTGATGAGTGGCTCCCACCCCGGGCATCATACTGGTCTGTAGACTGGGGCTACTGGTGGTGCTCGGGGTTGTGGAACCAGTCGAGCTCGCTGTCTAGGTCTTCTTTTGGTCGGTCATTTTTTGCGCTGTTCACTGTGTGGGGGAGAATGTTTTTGGGTCACGGATGCGGCGATGGTTACGGTTTTATCTCTATTATTCAGTGACTTTCGTCTGTGAAAAGGCAATTTGTTAGATTTTTTTTTCTTAAAGGGGTTGTCCAGTCTTTAGGACTTTCTTTAAAGGGATTCTCTGACCTAATTAAACCTCAGGCAAACCCTGCGACCCTCTTGCACCTTCCCCGATCTCTGCGGTGCCGGTCCGGCTTCCCTGACTCTGTTTACAGGCCGCGGGGTGACATGCAGGTATATGGCACGTCATCGCTGCAGCCAATCATTGTCCTCTGCGTTCTGCCACCGCAACCGTGATGTAATCAGCACTGCAGGGTATGGGTGAGCTATTGAAGGGATTGGCTGAGATCTTTCATTATTTTGAACAACCCCTTTAAATGCTCCTAGCAGTGTTCTGCCCTGGGGGAACCTCCACTTAGCTGCTCCCTATTCTGTCTCCAGCCAAAAGGTCCTAAAGGCTGGACATTCCCTTTAAAGGGTTATTCTCATTTTAGACAATGGGGGCATATCGCTAGGATATGCCCCCATTGTCTTATAGGTGCGGGTCCCACCGCTGGGACCCGCACCTATATCGAGAACGGAGCCCCCGAAGTGAATGAGGGCGCACTGCGCATGCTCAGCCGCCCTCCATTCATTTCTATGGGGCCGCCGAAAATAGCCGAGCGCTGGCTCGGCTACTTCCGTCGGCTCCATAGAAATGAATGGGAGCGCACTGCGCATGCACGGCCCGGCTCCCATTCATTTCTATGAGCGGCGTGGGGAGCTGCGCCTGGTGGTGGCCAGACCCCCGGAAACCTGGGGTCCTCCAGGCGCAGCGCTCCCCGCTCCGTTCTGGCTATAGGTGCGGGTCCCAGCGGTGGGACCCGCACCTATAAGACAATGGGGGCATATCCTAGCGATATGCCCCCATTGTCTAAGATGAGAATACCCCTTTAAGGCCGCCTAGGAGGTGTAGATGACAGATCTGGCAGCCATTGTATAGGGCCCTGCCCTCATGGGGTGACACAGGAATCTTCTTCCCCTCTGTGTAGTGCTCAGTTACCCGGGCAGAGGATTGGGGCGATATCTACAAACGCTCGTTCCTCATCGCTGCCCCCTGTAAATTTGCTGTCTGTCACCTGACGTGTGAGCGAAACGTTCACTTGTTTTTTTGATCCCTTGTTTGTGGCGCAGGAAATCGAAGTGGATTCTCCAGGAAAGGGACGAATAAATGCGTCTTTTATGTTTCCAATTCCTTGTGAATCCACTTCGGGCTTTGGCATAAAATTCTGCGAAAAAAGTGCGGTCGTACCCTAAGGGCCCGTGAAAACCCGGACCGTGCGCCTTCAGAGGGCAGGAGCGCGCGGCGTCATTGGTTGCTATGACGTTGTGCGCTTCCTGAGGCCGTCGCTGTACGGTGATACACTGCGCACGCTTGTATAGAGCGTATCATTGTACAGCGGCGGCCTTAGGAAGCGCACGGCGTCATAGCAACCAATGACGCCGCGCGCTCCTGCCCTCAGAAGGAGCACGGTCCGGGTTTTCACAGACTGTGCTCCACGGTCGTGTGAATGGGCCCTTAGGATTTTTCAAATGTTTTTCCACCTTGTGATAATGGCCTAAAGGAGGGATGAAGAGGTTGTCAGAGATGCTGGTTGTCAGATGTTGATGCTGCGATAAAATTCTTGCGAATCACAGTTAATGAAGAGCAGAGAGTGGACTTGGCAGAAAAGTGCGGCGTGTACCGTGCACCAGATTTCCGGAGTGTACCGGATTTTTATTTCTTTAATTCTAAATCCAATACCTTCCAGCATGGTCGCCTTCATCGGATGTGATTATGTTTTTGTTTTTTTTTACCCCAATATGCAAAGGCGAAGACCTCGGCTCTCCTCAGTGGGCGTCTTCTGGCTGACGCGGTCTGATCGCTATGACCAGGGAGCAGACGTGCCGCTCTCACAAGATTTATCAAATCTCCAGAACAGCCTATGGAAGCAATTAATTCTGACTGACCCCGTTTTGACCTGAGAAGAGGAACCAAAGATCCAGTACTCAGATCCGAAGCTCTAATCTTGAGATCAAAATGGCATCGGTCGGGAATTGCTCCCCTCCACAGGCTGCTCTTGTGAGACTTGGTAAATCTTGCGGGAACAGCGCGTCTTCTCCCTGACTGGCTGAGGCGCGTCTTCTCCCTGACTGGCTGAGGCGCGTCTTCTCCCTGGCTGGCTGGCTGAGGCGCGTCTTCTCCCTGGCTGGCTGGCTGAGGCGCGTCTTCTCCCTGGCTGGCTGGCTGAGGCGCGTCTTCTCCCTGGCTGGCTGGCTGAGGCGCGTCTTCTCCCTGGCTGGCTGGCTGAGGCGCGTCTTCTCCCTGGCTGGCTGGCTGAGGCGCGTCTTCTCCCTGGCTGGCTGGCTGAGGCGCGTCTTCTCCCTGGCTGGCTGGCTGAGGCGCGTCTTCTCCCTGGCTGGCTGGCTGAGGCGCGTCTTCTCCCTGCACTGGATCTGGCCAGTAGAGGGCGCCCGCTGAGGACTCCTACTCTCTCTACCTGTGCTCTCCATTTGCTTTTTGGGATAAGGCGGCCACAGCAGAAGCTATTAGTTTTAGAATATAATATCCAGTGACGGGTCCTCTGTAAGGGATCGGAGCAGATCTTTAATGGGTCTGTACGGCTTCTTCCTATAGTTTGGAGAATGTATGTGCTGCATCGTTCAGATCAGATCCCTGACCACGTCCAGGCCTGATCTCTTCTTCCTGTATGACTTGTATAACCCTGCCTTATCATACAGGTGATCAGTAACTTCTTCCTGTTCCTCCTCAGATGCTGATGCCCAAGAAAGATCGTATTGCCATCTACGAGCTCCTCTTTAAAGAGGGCGTCATGGTGGCCAAGAAAGATGTACACATGCCAAAGCATCCGGAACTAGCGGACAAGAACGTGCCCAACCTCCACGTCATGAAGGCCATGCAGGTGCGTCCCCGAGTGTACAATTATATTACGTTCTAGGACTAAAGGTTTCTGGGTAATGGTGGATGCGTTGTGTGTGTAGGCGCCCTCCTATTACTCCTCCTGAGATTCCGCTTTCTCTTCCTGTAGTCTCTGAAGTCCCGTGGCTACGTCAAGGAGCAGTTCGCCTGGCGTCACTTCTACTGGTACCTGACAAACGAAGGCATCCAGTACCTGCGGGATTTCCTGCACCTGCCCCCAGAGATCGTCCCTGCAACTCTGAGGAGGAGTCGTCCGGAGACTGGCAGACCACGACCCAAAGGTGAGTGTCTCCTGGCATTCTGCTGCCAGGCTCTTGGGCAGTGGGACTTCCTTCGGTCTTGCGTTTTTGGCGTCAAAAAACTGCTTATACACCTTCAATAAATGTCGGCCGAGCATGCATGTGTTCTGAATGGGGAGTGAGCTACTAGCCATGCTGTGGCTTATCTCCCCTGGAGAATAAAACATGGCATCGAGTCTGTCAGAGGAGAGTCTGGAGGCCCCCATACAAGTTGTGTCTGTGGATAACCTTAAAGGGGTATTCTCATCTTGGACAATGGGGGCATATCGCTAGGATATGCCCCAATTGTCCTATAGGTGCGGGTCCCGCCGCTGAGACCCGCACCTATAAAGAGAACGGGGCCCCCGAAGTGAAGAAGTGCGCACCGCGCAAGCGCGGCCCGCTCTCATTCACTTCTACGGGGCCCGCCGCAAATAGCCGAGCGCTGGCTCGGCTATCTCTGTCGGCTCCATAGAAATGAATGGGAGCGCACTGCGCATGCACGGCCACCGCTCCCATTCATTTCTATGGAGCCGACGGAGATAGCCGAGCCAGCGCTCGGCTATTTCCGGCGGCCCCATAGAAGTGAATGGAGAGCGGGCCGCGCTTGCGCGGTGCGCACTTCACTCTGGGGGCCCCGTTCTCTTTATAGGTGCGGGTCCCACTTATATCTGTATTCTTATCCATTAAAAACAAACCGTCTGTAAGAATCACAGTTCAATACGCAGGTTTAGGGGTCATTTATGAAGGACAGGTCTCTGATGGCCGGGGTTCAGCCTGATCATGCACCTATTTTATGGACCCTCGCTGATCCAATCACGTCACTGTACATCAGTCACATGGCCTGGTTGCTGCTCAGCAATTAGGTCAATGGGGCTGTGCTGCAATACCCAGCACTGCCACTGTATGATGTACGGCGCTGTGCTTGGAAAGCTGCTGGAAGTCCAGAGCGCTCAGTAGAGCCCCAGAAATGGCTGATCTTCAGGGGTGTCGGGACTCGGACCCTGCCGAGGTGATAATGACCTACCCTGAGAATTATTTTATTATCCCATTTCTAAACAGCTGGTAGGGGGCAGTAAGGAGCGGAGCGTGCCTTCATATTCCATGCTTGTTCAGATGTGTCAGCTATGGTTCATTTTTAGTTGATAAGGATAAAGAGACTGAATTTTAACAAAGTTGGTGCTGGATCTCTATTCAGTCTGATATTTGCTTATCCTGAGAATCGGCCATCAATATCTGTAGCCCAAAGCACCTCCCCCCCCCCAAAACTAAAACGTCATGCCCTGTATGCTGTCGGATGCTCCTTTGAATCATTCACACACGGCAGCCGTGGCAGCGAATTACCGTCCATGTGAATAGGAGATCGCAGTCCTCCCTGTAAGCTGCAGTGTATAAGATCAGTTAGTTGCTTCAGCTGGAGCCGACCCTAAAGGAAGACCAGTGTAAAGTGATGCCAGGCTGGGACTGCCATGTCACTATGTGCCTGTAGCTCATCCCCCCGCAACACACACACTCCTGCCAATTAATTAAAGGGGGAACGTGTCACCAGAAAATAACCCATTTAACACTTTCTACAGACGCCACTTCTTGGTCTGTACTTATCGTATGCTAAAGGCCCTATTACCCGGGCAGATTATGGTTACTATGAACGCTCGTTGGTGATCATCTGGCAGTGTAATGCTGCTGCTGATCACCTGATGAACAAATAAACGCTCATTCATTGGGCAATCAGGATCTTTTGACATGTTAAAAAATCCTCATTGTTTGCCGGCAGATGGCGCCGTGTAATAAACGCTCTGCTGAAGGCAAACAATGAGACGGTATAGGGAGGAGATTGAGCCATTTATTAGCAGCGGTCTCCTCCTCTAGTGAGCAGGCGATTGCCGATAGGGAACACTTCGCTCCCGACAATTGTCTGCTACCTCTGCCCATGTAAGGCTACTTTCACACTAGCGTTTTATAATTACGGTATTGAGTTCCGTCATAGGGGCTCAATACCGGAATAAAACGCTTCAGTTTTGTCCCCATTCATTGTCAATGGAGACAAAACTGAACTGAAGAGAACGGAGGCTCCTGAAAGCATTCCGTTCCGTCTTCAGACCAGAGAACAAACCGCAGCATGCTGCAGTTTTCTCTCCGGTCCAGGCATCCGCACCAAGACGGATCCGGAATGACCCCCAATGCAAGTCAATGGGGACGGATCCGTTTGGTGTGGACACACCAGTAATTCGGATCTGTCCTCCATTGATTTGCAATGGGGGGGGTCATTCCGGATCCGGCGACAGACACACACATACATACATACTCCAGGGACGCCGGCAGAACGTCTTCACGCGCCTCCTGCGCTGTGGGAAATCGTCATCACTGCGCGCAGGAGGCGCGTGAAGACGTTCTGCCGGCGTCCCTGGATTATGTGTGTATGTATGTCTGTGTCTTGTTTCAATGTGTGTCGCGTGGGGCCGGAGCGCTGCTCCGGCTCCACACATGTATCAGCGTTAGCATGGATCCGTTGGCACCCTTTGGGTGCCGGATCCGTGCTAATAGGGCCTTTATGGATATCACTTCTGTGTACAGATAAGACAGGATCCACCATTCACAGTAGGTGATTGTCAGAGCTGATCTATACTTTCCCCTGCACAGGTCACAGAGCGTGCCTAGAAAACTCTCCCATAGAAGTCAATGGGGTCCACTCCAGACCGTTGTCTGTGGACCATGTGGCTGCCGTAAAGCATCTTTCTAATTGCTGTTAAGAACAGCCCAGGCAGGATGGCCGCCCCCCACGATCATGTTCAGGAAATAGAATTTAAAAAAAAAATATCGGAAAATAAACGGGTTAGAAAAAGATGTTGGGGTTCATGCCCCTGAACGTGTGGCCCGTGCAGCGGTCCGCAGCGCGCCTGCAGCGGGCCATGTGCCTGCTGTTTAGATGCGGATCCGTTCACTTGAATGGGTCTGTGATCCGCAGGTTTCGTGGGCTTCTGATATGTGCCACCACACCACTCCGTAGCTGGCGGATTGTGGATGGGTCAGCATCCGTAACGGAGCGTACGCGGCCGGTGCCTGTATATCGTGGGCGCATGATTAAAAGAGAAGGTCATTTTCTGATGACACGGTTCCTTTAAGATCAGCTCAGGTGACATGGCCGACCCCCATAATCATGTTCAGGAAGTGGAATAAATAAAATCTGCAATCTGAAAATAAAAGATTAGAAAAAAGGATACGTGTCCCTATTTGGTTCTAACTGTAGATAACATTTTGTTGACACATTTCCTAAGGAAGCAGCAAGATTATTGTGAAAGACATCGAGGGCCTTATTCTGCTCAATCACGGAACTGTGATACATCATGTGCTGAGCTGTGACTATCTCCATCCACTGCAGAACAGTGGGGGGGTGCCCTGCAGATAGAGACTTGGACAACCCCTTTATAGGGCATCTGTCAGCAGTTTTGTACCTATGACACCGGCTGACCTGTTACATGTGCACTCGGCAGCTGAAGACATCTGTGTTGGTCCCATGTTCATATGTGTCCACACTACTGAGAAAAATGGTGTTTTAATATATGCAAATGAGCCTCTAGGAGCAACGGGGGCGTTACCATTACACCTAGAGGTTCTGGTCTCCCCCACTGTCTGTCCCTGTCAATCACAGAGCACAGTTGCATATATTAAAACTTCATTTTTCCATATCATCACCACGACGGCCATGACAAGGAGATTGACCTCTGTAGGGGCAGGAACAGAGAGGTTTAAAGGCACCCCCTCCCACCACCAATCACCAGTGTTTTTCCTGCCCCTACAGAGGCCAGGATGGAGAAAGGTCTCCCTGTTGTCTGGGGAGATGAAGACATTTTCTACGTTGAAGAGAGTACTTATCTTCCTCCCTGCTCACCCGCGGCCTCGTGCTAACGCTGAGCAGGGAGTGACGCGCAGGACTCGTCCTGGTTGATCCGGGGCCTGTTCCCAGGCGCCTCCCTTCCTATGGGTTGTTGGTAGCAGGGTGAGCGCAGTCGGGCAGCGGTGCGCCCGTACTTTGGCGGTGGTTCCGGGTCATGGCGCCTTCCTTCCTTCTCCCTGGTGGCTGAAGCAGGAAGTGAGCGAGCGCGCAACGTTGGGTTGTGACGTCAGCCCGGAGCGCCGGAAGCAGCGGAAGGAGGCCGGCGTCCGGATGGTAAGTATTTAAACGGAAGCCACGTTCTCTGGCTGATCTGAGGTCTGACACTACCATGTCCAGCCAGGAGCCACGGTCCCCCAAAGATCCTGAGGGGTCCTTGCCTCCTTCCGTGAGTACCCTGCGGGGGTTTGCTTCTTTTTTACTATTTCACTTGCTGGGTGCCTTCTTCTCATTTCACCAGTAGTGGGTGTCAGCCTCTATCCCTGTTGACTTTGGGCTGTCCACCTTTTTTAATGGCTAGTTGTCTTTTTCAGGGAACAAAAGATGTCCAGATAAAGACAAAAAATCCGGCCCGCTGTCTATCCTGTGGGAAAAAATTGGAAGAAGGCTACTCAAAGAAACTATGCAAGTCATGTATTGCTAACATCGTTGGGGAGGAACAGCCTTCCTTGATGGAAGACTTCAGATCCATGATACAGGAAGAGATAAAATCTTCCCTCTCTAGTCTGGCGCCTCAAGTTGTACCCCCGCCACCTAAACGTCAAAGAATATCCCGCCCTTCCTCCTCTGGCTCTGACGTCTATGAAGAGGAAGCCTCCTCATCCAGGGTTGAGGATGAAGCCTGGTCTGAGGATGAATTCCTGGAAGGAAAATAGGAAATTCTTTTTCTCCAATGACAATATGGCGCAGTTATTAAATGCTGTTCGTACTACGATGGGGGTAGAAGAGGAGCAAAAACCCCATTCTATTCAAGACGAGATGTTTGGGGGTCTCAAAATTAAACGTGCCAAAGTATTCCCTATCAATATCAACATTAAAGACATGGTACTGGATGAGTGGGCAGAGCCAGAAAAACGGCTAGGGGTATCTAGAGACTTTAAGAATAGGCTCTTATTTGACCCTAACGAGTCCAAAATGTTTGACGAGGTACCTAAGATTGACACACAGGTGGCCAAGGTAGTCAAAAAAACTTCGCTGCCTTTTGAAGGTGCGTCCCAACTCAGGGACCCTGTGGAGAGGAAGGCTGACGCCTTACTTCGTAAATCATGGGAGGCGGCCATGTTTAATATAAAATCCAACATTGCCGCTACGTCTGTGGCCAGGTCCATGATGCTCTGGATTAACAAACTCGAGGAGCATATTAAGAACAAGATTCTGAGTTCCTTACCTCTTCTTAAATCAGCTACCGCTTTCATGGCAGATGCCTCGGCGGAATCCATAAGATTCTCAGCTAGAGAAGCAGGTCTTTCTAATGCGGCTCGACGAGCCATCTGGATGAAGTCCTGGTCAGGCGACAAAGCTTCCAAGATGAAGCTCTGCTCCATCCCCTTTTCAGGCGAATACGTCTTTGGACCAGTACTTGATAGAATCTTAGCGAAGGCTGCGGACAAAAAGAAGGGGTTTCCAGAAGAAAGACCCCTCAAACGGAAATACCCCTTTCGTTCCTTTTCATCTCAGGACCGCTCCTCTAGAGGGAAAGGGAAAACGGGACGTTGGAGCTACCCCAAAGGAGGAAGAGGTAGAGGGTTTCTCCTCAATCCACACTCCAAACCGGCTGATAAACCGTGACGCCAGAGTGGGGGGCAGACTGAGGAATTTTTTTACCAGCTTGGGAATCGATAACTCAGAACCCTTGGGCCCTAGCTATAATTCGCTCGGGCTACAAAATAGAGTTTGCCTCAGTCCCCCCAAGAAGATTTGTAATAGCAAACCTAGGCTCCGTATCAAATCTAAAGTTAATTTGGCAAGGAGTTCAGGATCTTCTGCGTATGAATGCAATAGTGGACGTTCCAGTATCCCATCAGAAAAGGGGCTATTATTCAACCCTGTTCCTAGTAAGGAAAAAAGAAGGTGCGTATCGCACGATTATAAATTTGAAGTTCCTCAACCGTTCCATCAGATACAGACGGTTCAAGATGGAAACCCTGTCATCGGTCATCCCATTAATAACAGTAAATGCCTGGATGTGCACCATCGACTTAAGGGATGCGTACTACCATGTCCCGATACACCCACACTCTCAAAGGTTCCTGAGGTTTGCGGTGAAGAATCCAGCGGGACAGATCCATCACTTCCAGTTTTCAGTCCTTCCGTTCGGGATTTCATCGGCACCACAAGTATTCACCAAGCTGGTGGTAGAGATGGTGGCTTATCTCAGACAGTCGGGGATAATCCTTATCCCATACCTAGACGACTTCCTACTGGTGGGGAACTCGGAAAACATTATTTGGGAACATTGGACTCTCCTCTTAGAGTCTCTGGAATCCTTGGCATGGATAATCAATCTCAACAAATCTTCCCTTGTTCCATCAACCTTAGTGCGTTTTCTGGGGGTAAATCTGAACTCTCAGCTTCAGATGACTTCTCTGCCTCAGGACAAGATTTGCCACATCAGAAACAAAGGAAATGCTCGATAAGAGAAGCAATGAGTCTCCTGGGACTATTTTCCTCTTGCATCCCTTCAGTCACGTGGAGTCAGCTCCACTATCGGAGGATTCAGTCCTGGATTCTCGGAGCATGGGACAGACATCATCAGTCCCTGGACAGGGTGGTCCTTATCCCAGAATCGGTGAAAAGGTCTCTCGGATGGTGGACAAACCATCAACACCTTTCAAAAGGAGTAGTCTGGCTGAGAAATCCTCAAATACAAATTATTACGGACGCCAGTCTTCAGGGGCGGGGCGCCAAAGTTGGCGACTTTTACTTCCAGGGAATTTGGCCTCAGAAGATTGCAGCAAGAGCTTCAGGCGGTCTGGGAAGTTCTAAATGCTGCCGCTTCCTTCCTAGAGGGGAAACATCTGAGAGTATTATCAGACCACACCACAACAGTAGCCTATCTCTCCCACCAGGGAGGGACAAGATCCATTCTACTCCAATCCCTAGCGAACAGAATCTTCACCTGGGCAGAGGATCATGTCTTATCAATTTCGGCGACACATCTGAAGGGTTCTCTCAATACGGAAGCAGATTTTCTGAGCAGACAAAGCTTGGACCAGTCAGAATGGTCTCTGAACTCCGAGACCTTCCGTCTTCTGACAGAAAAATGGGGGATCCCGGATATAGATTTATTTGCGACCAGGCAGAACGCGAAAGTCCAGAGATTCTACTCGCTGAATCCCAGAGACAACCCTTGGGCAATCGATGCCTTTGCCCACAGGTGGAGTTGGGGACTTTGCTATGCGTTTCCCCCTCTACCTCTTATTCCCAAGACGATAAGAAAAATCATCCAAGATCAGGCCCCAACTATTCTGATAACTCCGTTTTGGCCGAAGCGCAGCTGGTTCGCTCTTCTGAAGAGTTTATCCAATTCAGATCCTTGGATTTTGCCTCTCAGGAGGGACCTATACTCCACCATTGTCCAGAGTTCCTAAGACTGACGGCTTGGATCCTGAATCCTCCATTCTAAGAAGACAAGGTCTGTCTGATAGCGTTATTTCTACCCTAAAGGCCTGTAGGAAAAAAAGTCACTTCGGCCATATACCTGAAGAAGTGATCCAGTACCCAACTCTAAAAAAAAAAACCTCAAATTCATAGAATTCTGGATTTCCTTCAAAATGGACTTGACATGGGCCTGAGACCAGCTACCCTAAAAGTACAAGTATCCGCACTGAGTTGTTTCTTTGACTGTGATCTTGCTAACCATCGTTGGATCTAAAGGTTTATGCGGGCGGCAGGTCGAATGAAACCTACCTTATTCCATCCTGGGACTTGAATGTAGTTCTCAAAGGACTTACTCTTTTCCCGTTTGAACCTTTATCCGATTGTTCTCTGAAAGCGCTATCATTCAAAACAGCATTCCTGATCGCCATTACCTCAGCCAGGCGAATTGGTGAAATACATGCTATGCTATCTTCTATATGAAGATCCTAGAGGATAGATTAGTTATCAAGCTAGATCCAGCATTCTTACCTAAAGTTCCCTCCAATTTCCATAGAGACCAGGAGATCATTCTCCCTTCGTTTCATCCCAATCCTTCCGATCCTAGAGAACTCTCCTTTCACTCTCTGGATGTCAGGAGAGCAAACACTGGTGGGAGGGGGTGCCTTTAAACCTTTCTCTGTTCCTGCCCCTACAGAGGTCAGGTGTCAATCTCCTTGTCATGGCCGTCGTGGTGATATCATGGAAATTGAATTACCGGTAAGTCTAATTCCGGCTTTCTCAGCAGTGGGAGGCTTGTCCCCGTTGCGGCCAGCTATTGGCTGCCCCTACGGTCACTGGATGTTTGACTTGTCCTGTTGGGTCACCGTAGCTTTGGGGTCTGTCGCAGCTCTTGCTGGGCCCCTGACAGTTCCCAGTATTGGCTGCAACAGTGTGAACAGAGCATCGAATGTGTGTAGCTTCTCAATCTGGTCCCGCGGTCCCCGGCCACATGTGAGCGGCTAGGCCACAGCAATAGTTTTGGTGACGATCACTACAAAGTGAATTGCCTCATATTACCCAGAACCGGAGGGCTGATGGATTGTCTTTCTTTCCTTTTAGGTTTGGAGGGTGAGCGTCCTGCCCGCTTGTCCCGCGGAGAGACAGACAGAGACACCTACAGACGCAGCGCTGCTCCACGTAAGCGTCCACTGACATGAAAGTGGATAAAGTGGCTAAATTCATGACTTCTCTGCTAACCCTGACTTATTCTCCCTTTGCAGCTGGTGCCGACAAGAAGGCCGAGGCTGGCGCTGGAGCCGCCACAGAATTTCAGTTTGTAAGTTTTTAACACTCTCCAGTGATACATTTCCATCTCAGGCGGCATTCACATTGTGTCTGCTGTTTAACTATGTAAAGCTCCTGTCTTAGGCTACGTTCACACTTGCGTTTGCAGGATCCGTTAGTGAGATCCGTCATAGGCTCTCACAAACGGTCCTGAACTGATCAGTTTTGTCCTAATGCATTCTGAATGGGAAAGGATCCGCTCAGAAGGCATCAGTTTTGCCTCAGTTCAGTCTCCATTCCACGGCTTGCTGCGTTTTGGTGTCCGTATGACGGAACTGATGCAAACGGATCCGTCATGACTCGCAATGTAAGTCAATGGGGACGGATCCGTTTTGTCTGACACAACAGAAAACGGATTCGTCCTCCATTGACTTTCAATGGAGTTCAAGACGGATCCGTCTTTGCGATGTAAAAGATAATACAACCGGATCCGTTCAGAACGGATGCAGACGGATGTATTATCATGACGGATCCGTTTGTGAGAGCCTGGACAGATCCTGCAAACGCAAGTGTGAAAGTAGCCTTACACGCTTAATACACCCAACAGAGCGTAAGTTATATCTCCTTCAGTGTCCTAGATGGTGAATGGAGAGGTGCAGCCTACCACTCTGTTCCTACCCGGGGACCTCTATATTTTTTAATGTGGGGCAACCGGCTTGTCCAGTAATTTTAGGCCTCATGCACACGACCGTATTTTCTTTCCATGTCCGTTTTATGTTTTACGGACCATATGCAGAACTATTCATTTCAATGGGTCTGCAAAAAAAACAGAAGTTACTCCATGTGCATTTCGTTTCCATATGTCCGTATTTCCGTTCCGAAAAAAAAAAAAAAAAATGTCCTATTATTGTTCACGTTACGGACAAGGATAGGGCTGTTCCGTTCCGCAAAATACGGAATGCACACGGACGTCATCCGTATTTTTTGCGGATCCGTTTTTTTCATCCGGTTATGTGCATGAGCCCCTTATATTGATGGTCTAACAGCCTGCACCCCTACCAATTTGTTCTGCTGCAGTAACTCTCCTTCCATTGTGTAGCATCAGAGCTAGTCAAATAACTGATGTCAGACGTCGCCAACCAGAATAGGCCGTCAACAAGAAATACTCGACAACCCCTTTAAAGGGTTAATCTGGGAATATATTACTCTATTGCCTGCAGCTTCCCTCAGACAGAAGATTCATAGTTACCTGCTGCGGTCCTCTGTGCTGTCTCCATGTTCCAGTCCCCGACTTGTTTGCTTGGTCACATTCTCCTCTAGCCAGTGACTGGCTTCAGCAGTGACGTGCAGTTTGTGGTCATGTCCCTGCAGAGGTGGAGCACGTGAACATGCCGCGCCAGACGTAAATCGGAAATGGCGCAGAGTCCCGGAGGAGCAGGTGACCATGAATCTTCTATCTAGCACTGTTAGTTTGTGATGCCTGCCTCCAGTAACGAGCCTTCTGTTCTTGCACTTACCTTTTGATCGTCACTGCTTTCTTGTTTTGCAGAGAGGAGGCTTCGGACGTGGTCGCGGACAGCAACCTCCACAATGATGCGGCTCTCATTCTTTTGTCAATAAAACATATTTGTGACATAATGACATTTTCTGCCTTATTGTCTCCTGTACTGTATCTTAGCTGCAGCGTTATGTATTGGACTAGTAATATATGCGGCCCCTGGATGGTATGTGATATACGGTGGTTCAGGTAACAGCTGGAACAAAGAGCTTAAAGGGGTCGTCTCACTTCACACATGTAGAGAAGGCACTTACTAATGTATTATTGCCCATATTGCTTCCTTTGCTGGCTGGATTCATTTTTCCATCACATTATACACTGCTCGTTTCCATGGTTACAGACCACCCTGCAATCCATCAGTGGTGGTCGTGCTTGCACACTATAGGAAAGTACCAGCCTCTCTGGTGGCCGGGACCATGGGAGCTCACATAGGCTGGTGATTTTTTTTTTTTTTTTTTTCCCCTATACTGTGCAAGTACGACCACCACTGATGGACTGCAGGGTGGTCGTAACCATGGAAACGAGCAGTGTATAATGTGATGGAAAAATGAATCCAGCCAGCAAAGGAAGCATCATGGGTAATACATTAGTAAGTGGCTTGTAGTAACTTTCTCTACGTGATAAATGCTATTTGCTGAAGTGACACAATCCCTTTAAAAGGGGGCTCTTTGTGATTTACACACCTCAGTGAGATGGGCAGTGGTCAGACTTCAGTTGTAAGGAGAGGCGCGTGACGTCATGTGGTTTTGGGGCAGCTCAGTCCTAGTCAAGTGACTGGGGCCTGAACTGCAGTACTAAGCACAGCCACTTACACTGTATGGTGCTGTGCTTAGTATGTTGAGATCACAGGACCGCAGCAGGCCTCCTCAAACAGCTATTCTCCCGGGGTTCCCAAAGTCAGATCCCTGCCAATTGTATTGATGACCTGTCCTGAGGAAAGATGCAGAGGAAGTCCCAGCAGATGCTTCATTGTATAAAGTATAAGCTCGGGACGCGTTTTGGCCTGTTCAGCCTTCATCAACTGATACCATTGGGGACTGCCCCTTCCTGCTGCGGCGCTTCTATGAACAGATCGAGTGCAGACCGGATCACTAATCTCCTGAGGATAGGACATTGGTAAATCCTGGAGAGCCCCTATCCCAAATTACTATGTGAATTCTTTATCTGTATGGCCGCTATTTAAAGAGGCTCTGTCACCCAAATGCAACCTGCACACAGGATCACTTCTTTCCTGTCCCGGCCTCTGAACATGTGTTCTGCGCACACTCCGCCAGTTCTGGGTTCAGAGGCCGGGACAGGAAAGAAGTGATCCTGTGCACACATGCCAGCAGGCAGACAAGTGCGCAGGCGCCAGACCCACCGGTCTAGCGCCGTCACTCAAAATGCAAGGGGGGTGTTATTTAATGGAGGCTGCGGCATTAGAAATGAAGAGGGGCGGACCTTCAGCAGTGCTCAGATGGCGTTACCCCGCCTCCGAAGGCTCATTTAAATATTTGTAAAAGCTACTGTTTCTTCAAAACCGGACATCTTACATCACTATCAAAGGTATGGCTTTTATCAGCGGCATCAGCCCTATATGCCTGGTAGGGTAGGTTGCATTTGGGTGACAGAGCCTCTTTAAAGGGGTTCTCCAGGAATTAAAAAATGAAAATACTTAAATATTACTTTATTATAAATATATATTCTCAAATACCTTTCATTAGTTATAACGGCTCGTTTTGTCTGGGGAGCAATCATCAGTGTAAATAAAATGGCCGCCGTCCTATTAGTACACACAGAACCTGTCCTAATCACACAGGAGAACAAGTTACTTCACAACACTGAGGTAAATAACTTCCTCACCCTCCTCTCTGCTCGTCAGGAATCATGATCCTGAATACAGGTGAATCTCTGTGGGAATGGAGAAGATGTGGATAATGAAAAGCAGCAGCTCTTGTATGCAGTCTCCATTACCACAGTCCGTCCTCTCTGTACTTCATGTCTCCTCATGAACTCCATTCCTACAAAGATTCAGCTGAAGATCTTATCATCTGTATTCAGGACCATAATCCCTGACAAGCAGAGCAGAGAGGAGGATGAGGCAGCTCTTTACCTCAGTGTTGTGAAGTAACTTGTCCTCCTGTGTGATTAGGACAGGTTCTGTGTGTACTAATAGGACGGTGGCCATTTTATTTCTCCTAATGATTGTTCCCCAGACAAAACAAGCCATTATAACTAATGAAAGATATTTGGGAATATATTTATAATAAAGTAATATTTGTGGATTTTCATTTTCTTAATTCCTGGAGAAACCCCTTTAAGTCCGTTCTGCAAAAAAATAGAACTTGTTCTATTTGTGTCTGTTCTGGGGACAGGGACAGGCATTGTTAGTTGATTCCACCCCCTTTCTTAAAATGAGGATAAAAAAATGTAAAAAAGACATCATGGGTATTGCCATGTGCGAAAACGCCTGTACTATCAATATATGTGTGTTAATCCCATACGGAAAAAGCAAACAGAAAAAATGGTCAAAATGGCTGATTTGTCTTTTTTTTTTTTTTTTTTGTTCGCTTCTCATTGCAAAAAGTTGTACCCACCACAGAACGGTATCAATGAAAAGTACAGATCGCCCTGCAAAAAATGAGCCCTCACACAGCCCCATATACAAAAGTACAAAAGACAAGTCAGAATTTTTTTTTTTCGCAGCATCAAAACGCAATGAAAAGTATACATATGTGGTATCGCCGGATTTGTACAGACCTGGAGAATGAAGATCACATGTCAGTTTACTACATAATAAATGCTGTAAAAAGAAAAAAAAAAAAAAAAAACCTTAAAACTGTCCAAAATTGCATTTTAGTTTCCCGATTCCACCACCTTTGGCGCCACTTCTTGGTCTGTACAGATCCCTTGCTACTACAGTTATCTGCTTATCTGTACGTAGAGGTGATATCTAGAGATGAGCGAACCTACATATTTTGAAATTCATTCAGGCTTCGTTTACTGGTAAAAGGTGAATTGCGTTATGGATTCGGTTACCGCGGACCATAACGCAATTCTATGACGGAATGCCTTTAGAGACATTCCGTTATTCATTCCGTCTTAAAGGGGTATTCTCATCTTAAACAATGGGGGGCATATCGCTAGGACCTATATTGAGATCGGGGGGGGGGGGGGGGGGGGCGCTGCGTCTGGAGGACCCTAGGTTTCCCGGGGTTTGGCCACCACCAGGCGCAGCTCCTCCAATAGAAATGAATGGGAGCACACCGCGCATGCGCTGTCACCGCTCCCATTTATTTCTATGTAGCCAACGGAAATAGCCGAGCCAGCGCCCCATAGAGATGAATGGAGGGCGGCTGCGCATGCGCAGTGCGCCCTCCTTCAGTTTGGGGGTTCCGTTCTCGATATAGGTCCCAGCGGTGGGGCCCGCACCTATAAGACAATGGAGGCATATCCTAGCGATATGCCCCCACTGTCCAAGATGGGAATAATCCCTTCAATAGAAGTCTATGGCCTGCATAACGGATCCGCCCTGTTTCCGTTATAAATTGCGTCATGGTCCGTGGTAACGGAATCCATAACGCAATTCACCTTTTACCAGTGAACGAATTTCATAACCTGAAATTTGCTCATCTCTAGTGATATCATTACAGGCAGGAGGATCCACCATTCACACCAGGTGATATCACAGCTTATCTGCTCCCTCCTGACCTCTGCACAGGTCACAGAGCGTGTTAGAGAACACTCCCATAGAAGTCAATTGAGTCTGCTCCAGACCAACTGCTGAAAACATTTTCTTAATGCTTTGTAAATGCTGTTAACCCTTACACTCCCAGCGCCGTACATGTACGGCGCTGGGGCGATGCGGGCACATGGCGCCCGCTCGCAAGTGCGGCGGGCGTCATGGCCGGCAAGTCTCTGCTGTTTCTAACAGCAGAGACTTGCCGCTACTTACTATATCGTCGGCGTCTTCCTGGGCGTTTAGATGCCCTGATCACACGTGATCACGGCATCTAGTTGCGTCTGAACCCGGAAGCGTTCGCTTCCGGGTGGTGTACAGACACCCCGTGTGGCCAATCGAGGTGTCTGTACACCATATGAAAACTGTAATCCTCGCTGGTGAGGATTACAGTTTTCAAAGTGCAATTCTTATTCTGGCCACTAGATGGCAGGCCAGGATAAGAAATGAGCAATTCTTGGATTTATCTGAGTCTAGAAAATCCCTGATTGCTCATAAAGAAAAAAAAAAAGCCACAGTATATCAGCCCGTATTTGAGCTTTTAAATAGTAAAAAAAAATTTAAAAAAAATGTTAAAAAATATATAAAAAATAAAAAAGATATAAAAGTTCAAATCACCCCCCTTTCCGTATAATTAAAAAATAAATACCTAAATAACAATAAATATAGACATCATTGGTATCACCGTGACCGAAAACGCCCGTACTTTTAAAATATAAAAAAAAAAATATCAATGCGGCGAATTGTGTGGCGGAAAAAAGCGTCCAAATGGCAATTTGCCGTTTTTTGTCGCTTTTTTTTTCTAAAAAAAATTAAATAAAAAGTGATCAAAAAGTCATACACACCCCAGAATGGTATCATTAAAAACTTCAGATCGTCCCGCAAAAAATGAGCCCCCATACAGCTCTGTACACATAAATACCAAAAAGTTATAGGGGTCAAGATATGACAAGGAAAAAAAAAAGGGCAACTTTCTAATTATTTTATCACTATGAAAACGCAGGAAAAACTATACATATTAGGTATTGCCGGATTCGTACTGACCAGTAGAATAAAAGTAACAGATCAGTTTTAATGCACATCGAACGCTGTAAATAAGAAACCCGTAGAACTCATGTAGCGGAATAGCATTTTTTTTGCAATTTCACCCGGTTTGGAACGAAAATGCATGACCGAAAAAACCTCCGGGAGTGAAAGGGTTAAAGGGGTTTTCCGAGTTATATATATTGATGACCTATCCTCAGGATAGGTCATCAATATCAGATTGGCGGGGGTCTGACACCCGGCACCCCCGCTGATCAGCTGTTTGAAGAGGAGGCGCCTGCCGTACCAGCGCTGCCTCCTCTTCACTGTTTACATGCTGGCCGTAACGGGGGTAGTGGTGAGTAGGTGTAATTACACCTCACTCATTTCAATGGGAAGGATCCTTCCTATACAAGTCTATGGGTGTACGGCGCGCACCTCCTCGTGAAGCAGCTGATCAGCGGCGGTGCTGGGTATCTGATATTGATGACCTGTCCTCAGGATAGGTCATCAATAAATATAACGTGAACAGCCCCTTTAACCCCTTCCCGACCGGCGCCGTACATGTACGGCGCTCGGGCTGTGCGGGGACATGACGCCCGCTCGCGGGTGCGGGGGGCGTCATGGCCGGCAAGTCTCTGATCTTTCTAACAGCAGAGACTTGCCGCTACTTACTATATCGTCGGCGTCTTCCTGGGCGTTTAGATGCCCTGATCACACGTGATCACGGCATCTAGTTGCGTCTGAACCCGGAAGCGTTCACTTCCGGGTGGTGTACAGACACCCCGTGTGGCCAATCGGGGTGTCTGTACACCATATGAAAACTGTAATCCTCGCTGGTGAGGATTACAGTTTTCAAAGTGCAATTCTTATTCTGGCCACTAGATGGCAGGCCAGGATAAGAAATGAGCAATTCTTGGATTTATCTGAGTCTAGAAAATCCCTGATTGCTCATAAAGAAAAAAAAAAAAAGCCACAGTATATCAGCCCGTATTTGAGCTTTTAAATAGTAAAAAAAAATTAAAAAAAAATGTTAAAAAATATATAAAAAATAAAAAAGATATAAAAGTTCAAATCACCCCCCTTTCCGTATAATTAAAAAATAAATACCTAAATAACAATAAATATAGACATCATGGGTATCACCGTGACCGAAAACGCCCGTACTTTTAAAATATAAAAAAAAAAATATCAATGCGGCGAATTGTGTGGCGGAAAAAAGCGTCCAAATGGCAATTTGCCGTTTTTTATCGCTTTTTTTTTCTAAAAAAAATTAAATAAAAAGTGATCAAAAAGTCATACACACCCCAGAATGGTATCATTAAAAACTTCAGATCGTCCCGCAAAAAATGAGCCCCCATACAGCTCTGTACACATAAATACCAAAAAGTTATAGGGGTCAAGATATGACAAGGAAAAAAAAAAGGGCAACTTTCTAATTATTTTATCACTATGAAAACGCAGGAAAAACTATACATATTAGGTATTGCCGGATTCGTACTGACCTGTAGAATGAAAGTAACGGATCAGTTTTAATGCACATCGAACGCTGTAAATAAGAAACCCGTAGAACTCATGTAGCGGAATAGCGTTTTTTTTGCAATTTCACCCGGTTTGGAACGAAAATGCATGACCGAAAAAACCTCCGGGAGTGAAAGGGTTAAAGGGGTTCTCCGAGTTATATATATTGATGACCTATCCTCAGGATAGGTCATCAATATCAGATTGGCGGGGGTCTGACACCCGGCACCCCCGCTGATCAGCTGTTTGAAGAGGAGGCGCCTGCCGTACCAGCGCTGCCTCCTCTTCACTGTTTACATGCTGGCCGTAACGGGGGTAGTGGTGAGTAGGTGTAATTACACCTCACTCATTTCAATGGGAAGGATCCTTCCTATACAAGTCTATGGGTGTACGGCACGCACCTCCTCGTGAAGCAGCTGATCAGCAGCGGTGCTGGGTATCTGATATTGATGACCTGTCCTCAGGATAGGTCATCAATAAATATAACGTGAACAGCCCCTTTAACCCCTTCCCGACCGGCGCCGTACATGTACGGCGCTCGGGCTGTGCGGGGACATGACGCCCGCTCGCGGGTGCGGGGGGCGTCATGGCCGGCAAGTCTCTGATCTTTCTAACAGCAGAGACTTGCGGCTACTTACCGCCATCGGCGGCGTCTTCCGATGGGCCTCTCATTCCTTGTGGGCCCTTCTGAAGTCTTCCGGTGGCGTCTGAACCCGGAAGCGGCCAATCGGGCCGTCTATACACGCTATGAAAGCTGTAATCCTCGCTGGTGAGGATTACAGCTTTCAAAGTGCAATTCTTATTCTGGCCACTAGATGGCAGGCCAGGATAAGAAATGAGCAATCATGAGTTTTAATTCAAGATTAACCCTTTCACGACCGGAGGTTTTTTCGGTTTTGCGTTTTCGTTTTTTGCTCCTTGCCTTCATACAGTCATAACTTTTTTATTTTTCTGTTCACATAGCTGTATGAGGGCTTGTTTTTTGCGGGACAAGTTGTACTTTCAAACGCCACCATTTATTATTGCATATGGTGTAGTGGGAAGCGGGAAAAAAATTCCAAATAGGGTGAAATTGCAAAAAAACCACTATTCCGCTACAGTTTTCCGGGTTTTTTATTTACGGCGTTCGCTGTTCATTAAAACTGACCGCTTACTTTCATTCTACAGGTCAGTACGAATCCAGCGGTACCTAACATGTATAGTTTTTCTTGTGTTTTGATAGTGATAAAAAAATTATAAAGTTGGTTTTGTTTTTTTTTGTTTTTTGGGTCGTCATATCTTGACCCCTATAACTTTTTGGCATTTATGTGTACGGAGCTGTATGGGGGCTCATTTTTTGCGGGGCGATCTGAAGTTTTTATTGATACCATTCTGGGGTGTGTATGACTTTTTGATCGCTTTTTATTTAATTTTTTTTAGAAAAAAAAAGCGACAAAAAATAGCGAATTGCCATTTTGACGCTTTTTTCCGCCACACAATTCACCGTGTTGGAATTTTTTTTATTTTATTTTAAAAATACGGGCGTTTTCGGTCACGGTGATACCCATGATGTCTATATTTATTTTTATTTAGGTATTTATTTTTTAATTATATGGAAAGGGGGGTGATTTAAACTTTTATATTTTTCTTATTTTTTATATATTTTTTAACTTTTTTTAAAAAAAATTTTATTATTTGAAAGCTCAAATATGAGCTAATATATTGTACTTTTTATTTTTTCACTATGAGCAATCTCTGATTTTTAATCTTGAATTAAAACTCATGATTGCTCATTTCTTATCCTGGCCTGCCATCTAGTGGCCAAGAATTGCACTTTGAAAGCTGTAATCCTCACCAGTGAGGATTACAGCTTTCATAGCGTGTACAGACGGCCCGATTGGCCAATCGGGTCGTCTGTACATCACCCGGAAGCGAACTGCTTCCGGGTTTAGACGCCACCGGAAGTCTTCAGAAGGGCCCACAAGGAACAAGAAGCCCATCGGAAGACGCCGCCGATTGCGGTAAGTAGCCGCAAGTCTCTGCTGTTAAAAACAGCAGAGACTTGCCGACCATGACGCCCGCCGCACGGGCGAGCGGGCGTCATGTCCCCGCACCGCCCGAGCGCCGTACATGTACGGCGCCGGTCGGGAAGGGGTTAAAAATCAGAGATTGCTCATAGTGAAAAAATAAAAAGTACAATATATTAGCTCATATTTGAGCTTTCAAATAATAAATTTTTTTTTAAAAAAATACATAAAAAATAAAAAAAACATAAAAGTTTAAATCACCCCTTTCCGTATAATTAAAAAATAAATACCTAAATAAAAACAAATATAGACATCATGGGTATCACCGTGACCGAAAACGCCTGTACTTTTAAAATAAAAAAAAAATTCCAACACGGTGAATTGTGTGGCGGAAAAAAGTGTCAAAATGGCGATTCGCTGTTTTTTGTCACTTAAAAAAAAAAAAATTAAAATTAAATAAAAGCGATCAAAAAGTCATGCATACCCCAGAATGGTATCAATAAAAACTTCAGATCGCCCCGCAAAAAATGAGCCCCCATACAGCTCCGTACACATAAATGCCAAAAAGTTATCGGGGTCAAGATATGACAACCAAAAAAAAAAAAAAAAAACAACCAACCACTGGATTTGTACTGACCTGTAGAATGAAAGTAACCGGTCAGTTTTAATGAACAGCGAACGCCGTAAATAAAAAACCTGGAAAACTGTAGCGGAATAGTGTTTTTTTTGCAATTTCACCCGATTTGGAATTTTTTTCCCACTACACCATATCCAATAATAAATGGTGGCGTTTGAAAGAACAACTTGTCCCGCAAAAAACAAGCCCTCATACAACTATGTGAGCAGAAAAATAAAAAAGTTATGGCTGTATGAAGGCAAGGAGCAAAAAACGAAAA
>ONZH01024076.1:0-34351 GCA_900303285.1 Rhinella marina | reverse complement strand
CTTTTTTAATTAAGTGACCTACAGAATGTGTCACCTGGACAGAAAATACGGATTGTGCTTTGTATATAGGTGGATAAGTTAGAGCTAAATTACGTATGTTATTACGTACCGTGCAGTATGGAGCAATTACACGGAAACTATTAGATTAGACAGACTTGGTCTGCTTAAGTGCAACCCAGACAAATGTCACACAGAGATTTTTGTAATGTAGCTGTATCAGTGAGAGCAAAAGACCTTTTTTAATTAAGTGACGTACAGAATGTGTCACCTGGACAGAAAATACGGATTGTGCTTTGTATATAGGTGGATAAGTTAGAGCTAAATTACGTATGTTATTACGTACCGTGCAGTATGGAGCAATTACACTGAAACTATTAGATTAGGCAGACTTGGTCTGCTTAATTGCAACCCAGATAAATGTTGCACAGAGATTTTTGTAATGTAGCTGTATCAGTGAGAGCAAAAGACCTTTTTTAATTACGTGACGTACAGAATGTGTCAGCTGGACAGAAAATACGGATTGTGGTTTGTGGTGAGTGGACAGCTGAACTGTGACACACAGAATGGTTCCACACAGCTGTATGAAATGGATTTGTATCACTGAGATAAATCAATAAAAAAAAAAAATGTTATATATGGCGATAGCTGCACTACTAGTGCCAGCCAGCCCAGCCAGGAGACAAAAAAAAGTGTCTTGTAGCCCTTATAAGGGCTGTTGGGTTCTTTTGATATCACTCCTGCACAGAGAACTAAATCCAGGCCCTAACACTCTCCCTAAAACGCAGCCAATCTGTCCCTAACGACATCCAGACAGCCTCTGAGCCGAGCACCGCGGGCAGTCACTAGTATAGTCCAGGGTCACCTGATCAGGCCAGCCAACCCCTGCTATCGACATGTAAGGGCCCCACGTGATGCTGGGTGTACCGCAGAGTCTCCTGGCTTGTGATTGACTGAGTTTATAGGCGCCAAAAATTCAAAATGCGGGAGATGCCATTTCCTCGAGCATGGTGAGATACTCTTCCGAGCAGCGAGCACTTACGAGTACCCTAATACTCGAACGAGCACCAAGCTCGGACGAGCATGCTCGCTCATCTCTACTGCAGACGCAAATGAGGAACTGCAGCCTAAATTAACAGTCTTAAATGTAACAACGGATGTCAGCTACATAGTCTTTTGAACGGTTCTAATACGCTGTGCACCTAGTGTTACTGACAGGGCACACTTGAGTTTTTTATTGCCACCCAAAAAAATAAAAAAAATGCAGAAGTATTTTACAATGGACTTTTGAACAATGATACTCACCCTGCCTATAGAAATTCTATTAATACGCAAATGTTATACAGCAAGACACAAAAGAAGTACTGCGGGCTTAACAGCGGAAATTATAGCAAAGTATGTCAGGTATATAGTATACAGAGAGTATCCTACAGAATGCAGCAGAAGCAGCACATGTGGCATTAATGGCAGGCCACCTAGTGCTATCTTCACCACCTTTAAAGTCCTCAAATATAAGTAAATAATGGTTTGTGCCAGATATAATAGCCCTTAAAAGGGCTTTTGGGTCTTTTCTGAGCGATTTCTATCCATGCCTAGCGTGCTTCTCTCCCTACACTCTCTGTCCCTCCTTGCTGCAGCTGTCCCTGGCTCGGTATGAGCCGGTCACATGTGACCGGGTGCTTTATAGTACCCGATGACGTGTTCCCGGCCATCCAATCAGTGTAATGCCAGTAGCCAACATGGCTAATGGCATTACAGTGAATGCCAGCACCTTCCCGCATGATAATTAGCCAATGCGTGCGGGGAGGGGACCCGAGCATGACGCTCGAACACGCGCGGTATTCGCTCAACACTAGTTAGTATATAAAACGAGAATGCTTGGCCTGGGAGAAAATGTCTGTATGTGGGTAAGTAACTGGCTCAGTGGTAGAAAACAGAGGGTGGTTATTAACGGTACACACTCAGATTGGGTCACTGTCACTAGTGGGGTACCACAGGGGTCAGTATTGGGCCCTATTCTCTTCAATATATTTATTAATGATCTTGTAGAAGGCTTGCACAGTAAAATATCAATTTTTGCAGATGACACTAAACTGTGTAAAGTAATTAACACAGAAGAGGACAATATACTGCTACAGATGGATCTGGATAGATTGGAGGCTTGGGCAGAGAAGTGTCAGATGAGGTTTAACACTGACAAATGTAAGGTTATGCACATAGGAAGGAGTAAAGCAAGTCACCAGTACATACTAAATGGTAAAACACTGAGTAACACTGACATGGAAAAGGCCCTAGGAATTTAGGAGGAGGAGGTGAAGAGTCCGCTAAGTGAGGAGGCTGAAGGCTTGCGTGTTGGCACAGTAGGGCGCATGGCAGACTTTATGCTTGGCTGTCTTTGTCGTGATCCCCGGGTCAAGAGGATACTGTCCACCAATGACTATTGGGTGTACACCCTCCTTGACCCACGCTACAAGGACAACTTTGCCCAACTTATACCCGTGGAGGAAAGGAGCACCCGAGTCACAAGGCCCTGGTTCAGAAACTGCTACAGGCCTTTCCAGACCAGTCAAGCAACAGGGGGCGGACTGCAGTGGCTGAAGTTGGAGAGGAGGGGGAAAGTCAGTGTAGGCGCCAAGGGCAGGGGTACAGTATTCCATGCTTTTGCCAAGTTTCTTAAACCCCAGCAAGACTGTACGACACAGCCACAGGGCAGGCAGAGCAGGGCGGAACAGTACCGCAAGATGGTGAGGGAGTATGTCGCGGACCAGACCAACGTCCTGACCGATAACTGCATGCCATATAATTACTGGCTGGCCAAGCTGGACAGGTGGCCAGAACTTGCGCAGTACGCTCTTGAGGTGCTTGCCTGCCCTGCTGCAAGTGTACTGTCTGAAAGGGTTTTTAGTGCCGCCGGGGGTATCATTACGGACAAACGGACGTGCCTGTCCACCGACAACGCCGACATCCTCACGTTTATCAAGATGAACAGGTCATGGATATCCCCCCAGTTCTCATCCCCACCTCAGGCTACCTCCTAAATTGCTTGCTTTCCTCCTCCTCCTCCTCCTCTTCATCTGGGCTGCATATGCAACAATTTTTCAGGAAAGTCATCCGGCTTCCTACTAACAATTTTTCAGGAAAGTCATCTGTCTTTCTACTAACAATTTTTCAGGAAAGTCATCCGGCTTTCTAAAAACAATTTTTCAGGAGTCATTCGGCTTTGTAACCAAATTTTTAATGAAAGGCCATGGGGTTCTATACACACAGTGCTGACGGAAGCCCATCAGCTTTTCTAAACACAATGCCCACTGCCTCTCCAAAGCGGTTGTGGTGCTGATGTTGCCTCACACTTAAAATTGATCTGTTCCGCTCTCTTCCTCGGGCTGTCTGCGGAGAAGGTGGACGCTCCAAACCGGTATCATGGCGGCTCTCCGGCCCCTCATTAAGCCCAGGATCGTCAAGAAGCAGACGAAGAAGTTCATCCGCCACCAATCAGACCGTTATGTAAAGATTAAGCGTAACTGGCGTAAACCCAGAGGTATTGACAACAGAGCCCGCAGGAGGTTCAAGGGGCAGATCCTGATGCCCAACATTGGGTACGGTAGCAAAAAGAAGACCAAACACAGGGTTCCGCAAATTCCTGGTCCACAATGTCAAGGAGCTCGAGGTTCTGTTGATGAGCAACAAGTCCTTCTGTGCAGAAATCGCCCACAACGTCTCCTCAAATAACCGAAAGACCATTGTGGAGAGAGCGGCACAGCTCGCCATCAAAGTGACGAACCCCAACGCCAGACTGCGCAGCGAAGAGAACGAATAAATATCTCTGTGGTTATTTGTGCTAAATAAAAGTTAAATAAACACAAAAAAAAAAAATTGATCTGTTCCTGTGCCTGATCCACCCAAGTTGAATCTATCCCATCATGAGAAAGTCTCCCCAAGGGGTCCCCACTGTAACTTGCTTCACTTTCAACTACCTCACCCCCCGACACCTGTGTCTCGCCATTGTCCACCACCTCCTCAGACAACACTGGTAAATCCCCACTGTCAGCACACTGAGACTGCAAAAGGTCTTGCGAATTGGGGCACAGAATGTTCTGGGGTAGCACATCAGAGAAGGGGTGACTATGGGGTTCCAGGGAGTACGTGACCACATGCAATCTCCATCCAAAAAGTCATACTGAGGCTCACCACCATGCTTTACACTGCAGTCTTACTGAAAGACAGACAATCAGGGGTTCACCGCCAGGTTGTTAGGCAGCATTTTTAAGTGGGTCACCATTACCGTGTCCCTGAAAATTGCCTTGGGGTCATCACCAGACTATTGGCCAGATTTAGAAAAAAATGGTGCAATTAGGGAGCCTCAGAGGCATCCCTACATGCTGCCCCTGGTGTTTCCTATCCATTTCCAAGGTGTTTCCATCTTTTTCTGAGGTTTTCACATGTTGGGGCAAACTTGACTGCAGAACCTTTGGCCCCTGCAAAAATATTCGGATCTCCCATAGACTTTAATGGGATTCGTGATTCGGCTCGAACCCACGAATCCCGCGGAAAATTCGGGCCGAATCCCCGAATATTTTAGGATTCGATCAACTCTATTCAAAATACTTATGAAATAGAGTTCTGCAGTTCTGAGTTCTGCCCATTGTCTTGCAAGTCTCTGCAGTGGAGATCAATATGTACTACCTGCAGAACCCCTTTTAAGTCAACTAATGGGTGGTGTGAGTTTAGACTTGACAGTATAAATGTGCATGTCATTTCTCATCCAGCAACAGGGACTGTAAGAAATCTGGAGAATATTAAGACTATGTAATCTAAGTGTAGAATGTCTAAATGTTTGACAGCATGAATAAATCTGCCCAAAGGTATACATATACAGTACCTTAAAAGTAGGGATGAGCGAACTTTTGAAAAGTTCGGTTCGGTTCGCTTCGGCGAACTTTCTTGAAGTTCGGATTCGTACGAACCGAACCTAAAACGAACCTTATACGAACGAATATACGCATATTTGAGAATCTACACTAATACGTACGCTAATGCGAACATTCCCGCACAAATAACGAACATACAGTCTAGCGTTGTCAAAGGTACGCTACTTAACTGAATATGTACGCATTTGATGTGCCGTTTTTATTTTAACCAGATTCGTCTTAAAAGTTCTTAAACGAATCTGGTTCGTTACGGTTCTGTTCGCTCGTCCGAACGAACGTTCGGACGAACGAAAATAATAACCCATCTCGGCCATTCTCCTCCCAAAAGGGTGGTTTGACACGAGGTCACACCAGGATACAAGGGATTGTAGAAGTAATAAATAATCCCTTGTATCCTGGTCTATTCTGTGAAAACGGTACAGTTTTGATGTGCCGTTTTTATTTTAACCAGATTCGTCTTAAAAGTTCTTAAACGAATCTGGTTCGTTACGGTTCTGTTCGCTCGTCCGAACGAACGTTCGGATGAACGAAAATAATAACCCATCTCGGCCATTCTCCTCCCAAAAGGGTGGTTTGACACGAGGGTCACACCAGGATACAAGGGATTGTAGGAGTAATAAATAATCCCTTGTATCCTGGTCTATTCTGTGAAAACGGTACAGTTTTGATGTGCCGTTTTTATTTTAACCAGATTCGTCTTAAAAGTTCTTAAACGAATCTGGTTCGTTACGGTTCTGTTCGCTCGTCCGAACGAACGTTCGGACGAACGAAAATAATAACCCATCTCGGCCATTCTCCTCCCAAAAGGGTGGTTTGACACGAGGGTCACACCAGGATACAAGGGATTGTAGGAGTAATAAATAATCCCTTGTATCCTGGTCTATTCTGTGGAAAAAGTAAACTTTATTTACGAACCTGATTCATACGAACTTGACGAAAGTTCGGTTCGGGGACGAACCGAACGTTCGGTAAAGTTCGTAACGAATCTGGTTCGTTACGGTTCGGTTCGCTCATCCCTACTTAAAAGCTAAATATCATGATAAATATACTCAGAATACACATATAAAAATGTGTGGCAAACATAAAAATCTTCATTCCACTTTAAATTATACAAGCAAAACGCCTTTTTAATAGTGCACATACATGGCACTTTTCCATCTGGAAAGAGTAAATGCAGCTGTGGACTTTATCCTTGAGTGCCTTGTTATTACAAAATCTCCACAGCTAGAAGAAAACAAGTCGTGGGCACTGACGTGGAAAGATCTGTGAATAATTTTCCTTAGTTTTCCTCTAGTAATAACTTTTACTTTTTAAGGATCAACACCTGAAGTCATGGTGCAGAAAATTTGTATCATTGGGGCAGGTTCGAGTGGTTTGACAGCAATAAAATGCTGTTTAGATGAAAATTTGGAGCCCACCTGCTTTGAAAGCTCTGACGATATTGGAGGCTTATGGAGGTTCAAGGTAAGTGAAGCATGAAGGCCATGTTCACACAGTGCAGTAATGGTGCTACTTCTCAATGTTTTTGAAAGTGTAAATTGAGAGTTAGACTGACAAAGTGAAACTTTATCTCTTTATTATAAAACACCTCTAACGTTTCTGACTGAGAAAATAAATTGCTGTATATATATATATATATATATATATATATATATATATATTATAGCATGTATTTCAGATATGATTTACAATTATTGTATTCAATATTTACTGTTAGATAATCACAAATTATAATGTATTTCTTCAGGAGAATCCAGAAGATTCAAGAGCCAGCATCTACAAATCTGTTATCATAAATACATCCAAGGAGATGATGTGCTTCAGTGATTACCCCATCCCAGATGACTTTCCTAATTATATGCATAATTCTAAAATTATGGACTACTTCCGAATGTATGCAAAGCATTTCAACCTTTTGAAATACATACATTTCAAGGTAAATACATTCAATTGAATTTATATGCAGAATGCACAATATACTGTACTAATACACAACACAAAGGTCTGGAAAGCACAACAGAAAAGACAAATTCCGGGGGAGCATAACACAAGACCAGCAGTCTAAGGAAACAGTCTAAGGAAACAGCAAAGGAACAGAAGTCTAGGGGTGCACTACACAAGAACAAAGGTCTGGGGAAACACAGCACAAGAAGAAAGGTCTGGGACAACACAACACCAGAGGAAAGATGGGGAAGCAGAGTAAAATAGCAAATGGCGGGATGGGGGGCAAAGCACAAGAACATAGGTATGGATGTGCACAAGAGGGACAGTACAGCACAAGAACAATGGTTTTGCTAGGGGAGTAAAGCATAAGAAGGTGGAGCACAGCACAAGAATAGAGCAACGAAGGAGCATAGCACAAAAACAGAGATCTAGGAAAGCACAGCACAAAAACAGAGGTGTGGGGGAGCACAGCAGAAAAGCAAATGTCTGGGGAAACACAGCACAGGATTACAGATCTATGGAGCACAGAGCAAGAACAGCAATCTGGGCAGTATAACAAAAGAGCACAGAATTCTGTATGAGTAGGACATAAGAACAGAGGACAGGATGAGAACAGAGGTCTTGAGGAGCACAGCACAATAGACAAAAAGAACGGAGCAACCAGGTGCTTCCTAGTGAAGCACTATATAGATTTTTACATAAATGTTATTATAAGCATTGTGGTTGCACTTTCAAGAGTGATTTGCGCTACCTCAGGCACAACTCTGGAGTAGTCCTATGTATGTCACGTCTGCTGCAACCACTCAGGACTCCAAAAAAGGAGACATGACAAATAAAAATGGTCACCACCTTTCTTAGGCTATCAGACAATGAGACAATGGTATCCTCATGCGATTATATAGACAACAAACCTCAAGTAAAAACTGGTATAGAACAATATGGGATTGGACAAAGAAAAGAGGTAACTAAAAGACTTAAGCCACATTCACACATCTGAGCTTGTGTTCAAATCTGTGAAAAGGTGGTCTGTGTGTCAGTTTTTGCTGCGTGTGCCATCCATGTTTCACGGACACTGTGCAGATGAAAAATAGTTTTCAAAACATCTCCTAATGATGAAACACGAATGAAAACCGGATGGCATCCTTGGTTTTCATGGACCTATAGACTATAGTGGATCCATTAACATGGACAAAATAGAGTATGCTTCTGTGCTAAAACCAGGACCAACGGACCGTGCTAAAACACAGATGTGTGAATACACACATGAATGGATTATATGAATGGATACTGTGCTATCTAGAGATGAGCAAACCCGAACTGCAAAGTTCAGGTTCATACCGCACTTTGCAAGTTTGGGTTCGTACTGAACTTCGTGAGCTCAGGTACCCGGACTCGAACCCGGACTTTTTCACTAAAGTTCAGGTTCGGTGTTCGGGTGATTTTATTATTTTCCGTTATAAAATGGTTATAACGGAAAATAATAGCATTCTTAAGACAGAATGCTAAATAAAATGGCAATTCAGGGATTAAAAAAAAGGTTCTTCTACCTTCATTCAGCAGGACCTGCGATAACGTTACCACGTGGTGAGCACGGTGACGTCATCGCAGGTCCTTTTGAAGGTCCTGAAGAAAGAAGAGGATACCGGCTGTGCGATCAAGTGGATGAGGTAAGGTTTTTAAAAAATGTTTTAACCCCTGAATGGCCATTTTATTTAGCATTCTGTGTTAAGAATGCTATTATTTTCTGTTATAGCCATGTTATAACGGAAACTAATAAAGTGAAGTTCGGGTCCCCATTGACTTTAATGGGGTCCGGGTTCAGGTTGAAGTTTGGGTCAAGTTCGGGTCCCGAACCCAAACTTTGACCTGAACTTCGGCCGAACCCGAACTTCCATGGGTTCGCTCATCTCTACTGTTGTCCATGGAGAACACAGAACTATTCACTTCAATGGGGCCACAAAAGATGCAGACAGCACACCGTGTCCTATGTCCGTTCCATGGCATCTGCAAAAATATAGAACATGTCCTATTCTTGCCCGTATTATGGACAAGGATTGGAGTGTTCTATTATGGCCTGGATGTTCCATTCCACAAAATGCTGAACGCACACCGCTGGTATCCGTGTTTGCGGATCCATAATTTTTAAACTGCAATTGGACTGGAGCAGTGGATTTTGCATGCATTTTAAATTGCATGACATATTGTTACTGAAAAGTTATGCAGCATTTGTAATGATAGTCAATGGTGTCGCACTGCGACATGTGACATACTGTGACGCGACAATCGCACAAAAATCCAACTTTGATGTATTTTTTGCGACTGTCGCATTGCAATTGCAGCATGTTGTAGTGCGACACTATTGACTATCATAACAAAAAATGTTGCGCGATTTTACAGGGACAAGAAGCCGCCATGTAACCGTCGCATTAAGGACCCTTTACTCAGTCCGAGAATCCGCCAGATAACTGCTAATTAGTGTTCATAGGATTATCTGGCAGTGTAAAAGTGCATTGATTACCCAATGAACAAGTAAAACAGATTCATCGAATAATGGATCATTTGTGCAATCACAAAATAGTTGTTTGCCACTGCAGTTAATGCTGTGTAATCTCGCTATGCTGTCGGCAAACAACGAATCTGTATGGGTATGAGTGATGGCATTAGCGATCACTCCTCCACATACTGTGGAGGAGATTACTGCAAGTAATAGCAGCGGTCTCCTCCACTGACAAGCAGGCGATTTCTGGGAATGAACGCTTTCTTCTCGACAATCACCTGCTGTATCAGCCCATGTAAAAGGACCTTTATTCGGGTTTCTAGTGGTTCACTTTCAATTAGAGCTCATGCACACGACTGTTGCCTGTTTTGAGGTCCGCAAATTATGGATCCACAAAATACGGATAGCGGCCGTGTGTTTTCCAAATTTTGCAGAACAGAATGTCCTACCCATAATAGAACAGTCCTATCCTTATCTGTAATCCGTCATTTCTGTTGTTTTTGCAGTCCCATTGAAGTGACAGGACGGACACAGAAAAAAAATACATCCGTGTGCACAAGTGCTTAGGGCAAATAGTAGTTCACAATGCACATGCACCAGCCATGTTCCCAATGTTTGAGGATGTGGATCCATTCACTTGAATCCGCAAGATTCAGTCCACACTGCAAAAAATAGAATCTGTACTGCATACTATGATACAGACAAGAAAAGAACATGATGGAAATAATGGGATTTGGCTGGAAATCCCTTTTTCTTGTCTGAGTCTTTCTCATCTAAAGCAAAACCAAATAGCTTATCCCCTCACATGGTGACTCTTTGATCCTGCATCGCCAGACCACAATCTAAGGGCCCTTGCACACGACCGTATGCGCTCCGGTCAGTCCGTGAGCAGGCCATATGTCCCGGAGCAGCATAGATTGTGCACACAGGAGCGCACAGCATCATAGATTCCAATGATGCTGTGCACGTCGGGCCGCCAGCGGGACTATTGTCCCGCACTCATAAGATCCTGTGTGCATGATCTATACCGCTCCGGGACATATGGCCCACTCACGGACCATATGTCTCGGAGTGCATACGGTCTTGTGCAAGGGCCCTAAGTCATACAAGTCTAAGCGTGGGATTAGATAGAGCTGTAGATCTCGCCGACAGCCTCCCCAAGTCTTCTCAGGCATCCACTAGGAAATTGGAGGCCTGTTTTAATAATGTCAGAGAAGAAAAAAATCTCTTCCCTAGGTGTTCCTGGTTTTCTAATTGGGAGAGCCAAACAGATAGGGATCTAGGTGTACAGGTTGCAGCTATAACCGGCCTAAACCTAGCTGCACCTGTCTCCCAAGACTATTATAGTAACCCTCCACATTTTTTTTGTCCATTGGATCTTTTAAAAGACCCCTGTCTTCAAACAGAGAGGAGTTTTTTTGGATATCTACGCTTAAAGGCCTTAGAGATTCCTGGTCTTTTTTCAGGGTCTTTCCATTCCCTGGAAATAAGTTTTTTAACATTGTTATGGACTGGAAAAACTCTTCTGCCCCCAAGTCCTGGAATGTTTGATCTTGGACCTTCTGGAGTTCCTTTATGTCCTCTAAATTCATGGTGATTCTTACAGTTTTTAATAGAGACTCATCCGGAAGACATAAAGAACAGCCTGAGCTATCATCTGAAGAGTCAGAATCTTCCTCAAAAAATAATTAATCTTAATCTAGGTCTGCTAAATAAGGTGAAGGATGTAGAGATTTTGAAGTGGAGGCATGGGGAGATGGCAGAGTCATCCTTAAAGGGATTCTGTAGTTCTGTAAAACTGATGATCTATCCTCTGGATAGATCATCAACCTCTGATCGGCAGCGGTCCGACACCCGGGACCCCCGCCGATCAGCTGTTTGAGAAGGCAGCGGCGCTGCAGGAGCACCGCAGCCTTCTCTGTGTTTACCGCAGGCCAGTGACGTCATGACTAGTATTACAGGCCTGGGCGGGGCTGAGTTTCATTCAAGTGAACAGAGCTTAGCCCCGCCCAGGCCAGTGATACTAGTCGTGACATCACTGGCCTGCGGTAAAAACAGAGAAGGCAGCGGCAGTCCTGCTGCGCCGCTGCCTTCTCAAACAGCTGATCGGCGGTGGTGTCGGACCGCCGCTGATCAGAGGCTGATGATCTATCCAGAGGATAGATCATCAGTTTTACAGAACTACAGAACCCCTTTAAGTCTATTATCAGAGTTTCCTGATAATGGTACTTAAAGGGGTTGTCCAAGTTATTAAAAAATATATATCACACTGTAAATCTGATGGGCAGCAATATATAGCTAAGTTAAGCAAGTTTTAGGCAAAAAAAAAAAATTTCCTCATTTCCCTGATTCTCTTCTGGCCCTTTGTTTACCTGCAATAACAACAATCTCTGCACCTCCCCCTGCTCTGCAAAGGTAGTGAATACAAGTGCTGCCCTGAGTGACATGTCTGCCTGCTAGGATACTTAGCAGGTCACAGCTGTATAATGACACTGCTGATACACACAGGATCTTCCCCCTACCTGTGCTTGTGCAATACTCTGCAGAACTACTCTGTCATCTCATATGCCCAGGATTTGTCTCCTCACTGCCTGCAGCTACTGAGTACAGCCTTCAGCCCTGAGAAGGTGTACCTGAGAAGGTGACATCACAGGTCATGTGACTCTTACTGAAATCTGAGAAAGGGGACACTGAAGTTAAAGTGCATTGAAAAACCATTACATTTGTCTACTTAGAAACATACTAAGGAAAAAAAAACTTGGACAACCCCTTTAAATTTTCCAGGGGATTCCTCTGCCACCAATTTTTCTAGTGTAGTGTGCACAAAATGGTTTCTCATATGAAGCAGCCTATTTTTTTCTTGCATACAGCACATTTTTCCTTGTGAATTCACTACCCGTTTTTGAAGACATGGCCTCTCTAGCCTATAAAAAATATACTGTGTGTGTGTGTATATATATATTTGTATATATATATATATATATATATATATATATATATATATAGCGCTCCAAAGCTCCCATTAATAATGCTGTTTGTTAAGAGTTACCATCACCAACACCCGGGTGGTGAATGTAGGAATACCATGCCCCCATAAATGCATTAAGTAGCTGAAGGAGGAGGAGATCTCTTATCAGGCTGAGGGTCTTGGATCCGCAGATATGCATGTGTTTGCTGGGTTTGACATGCTGGCAAGGCGCAGCATTGGTTCCCTTGGCCTCCTCTTTTGAACCTGAAGCCACAATCACTTTCTTGCTCCACCTCCCGGACACCACATGTAGCACACAAATGCACACCAGCAGAAGTGCATCACAAATGCACATCACCCAGAAGAGGATTCCCGTCTGCTGAGGATACACCACACATCCAATCCCTGATGTCTTTCTTGACACACAACCCAAGCTGCTTAAACAAGAGGGCTTACTCCTAGAAGCAGAGAAGGGGAGCTCTTGCCTCTCCCAAATCCTCTGCTTACTACTCAACCCTCCCAATAAGGGGAAGCAAGGGGCAGGCTGAGTGTTGATTTGGATGCAAGACTGGCAGGAGGCTTCCACAGGTCTTGAGGGACAGGAAACTGAAGCAAGTAGGAGGATTAATATTTTTTATTTGGGGCTTCTGCACGGTTTCCTGTCCTCATGAGGTGGAATCAACCTCCTGTCAGTGCTGTTGGGGAGACATTATGGAGAACGAAACTGTTTGCTTGTCTTGTCTGCCTTGCTTGTCTATATTCTATCAACATGTGTACTAAAATATACATGAGTACTAAAATGATGCTACGCACTTTTTTAGTGGATTCGTCTGAAACATACCTAAAAATATTCTGGTGTCTGAAAAATAGCAAAATTCAGACCAAACTCAGTTCAGTAAGATCTGGGTCGCTCATCCTTATTACCTGGCCTTCCTGCTCTGCATTTATTAATATAAATAATGGTGGAGTCAGTAGTGTAGTTCTAAAACATTTTTCTGGAGCTTCTTTCACACCTGTGGCCAGGTGTCTAGTAGGGTGGCCACCTGCTTCATCCCAAAAAGGAGGACATTTTAGGCCACACCCCCAACCTGATAAACCACACCCCCAACCTGATAAACCACGCCCCTCTCCCAGTAAGTGCCCGGCAAAAAAAAAAAAAAAGAGAGGAGAACCTTAAAGGGGTTGTCAGGGTTCAGAGTTGAACCCAGATGTACCCTTAATTTCACCCAGGCAGCCCGGCAAGGGCAAGGGGTCTTCTGTTCACAATTACACACTGCACTGCTTTACCGCTGCCGTTTTACTGGCCAGCGGGCATTCTGTATCTAGCAGTGCCGGAGTCAGTGAATTCCAGCAGGCTGTTCTCTGCTGGAACAGCCTGCCAAAATCACTAACTCAGATGTGAAAGTAGCCTAATACAGCGCCACATACCTCTTACATCCAGTGACGTCTTCTTAGATGTAGACATTCTGTGTCCTCAATCTTCTCCATTCAGACCAGACCGCCATGATGATTTCTTTCAGCCATCTCTTCTCTCTGCGGAATTTGACAGACATCTTAGTTTCCTACTTTTCCATCATTCTCCCACCTTCTTGAACACCCCATCCTGCCACCCCCAATACTCAGACACTGTGCTCCACAGATAGTACTTCCTTTAGTAATTATTGGCACACAGTGCTGTAAAAAAAATAACTTCGCTACTAAAGTGTAACCAAAATGTTCCCCAAAAATAACTGTGCTAAGCTGATAGCGTGACAGGGTGCCCCCCACAATAATGGTGCTCCCCAAAGTCCCAATAGAAATAATTAGTGCCACCAGTAGAGTCAATGTCCCCATAATGCCCTCATAATGTATGCCAATGCCCACTGTGTGCCCAAAAAAAATCTTAGTGCCCCCAGTTGAGCTACATAGTTCCCTATAATTTGTGCCAGTATAAAATACTCCTATATAGTGCCCCCATAGTGCTCCTCCCCTTGTCCCCATGGTGCCTGACATAAGGTGCCAGTATAAAATGCCCCCATAATGTGTGCAGTATAAAATGCCCCCCTCAGACCTCAGATCAGGGTCTTGTGCCCCCATCAGACCTCAGGTCAGCGTCTTGTGCCCCATCAGACCTCAGGTCAGCGTCTTGTGCCCATCAGACCTCAGATCTTGTGCCCCCCTCAGACCAGCGTCTTGTGCCCCCCCTCAGACCTCAGATCAGCCCACCCAGCCACTTTAAAAAAAACATACTTACCTGTTCTGTTCTACACTGCCGCTGCCATCAGGTTCCCCACTCCAACTGACATGCCTGCCGGCGCACACAATGACCTGATGCAGCGTCAGGTCATAGAGCGCACCGGCAGGGAAGACAGTGGAGCGCGGAACCTGATGGCAGCGGCAGCGTAGAACAGGTGAGTATGTTTTTTTTTAAAGTGGTTGGGTGGGCTGATCTGAGGTCTGAACGGGGGCACAAGCACAAGCACAAGGCCGGGCCATTAAGGGGGCGCTCTGGCAGGGCGCCCCCTTAACTGGCCGGGAAAGGTGGACTTCTGGCCGTCCGTCCTGGCCTTGCGCTGGACGGAGGACCAGGAGTTAAAAAACCGGACTGTCCGGCCAAAAAACGGACAGATGGCCACCCTAGTGTCTAGGCTAGCAAGTCTGGCAGACAATCCCAGCATTATAGTCAATGAGGTCGGCGGGCATTCCGGTACCTTCTGACAATGTCTGATCCAGAGAGCTCTGACAGGCTGTTTTCTGCCTTAAAGGGTTATCCAGGAAAAGATATTTATGAGATCCTCAGTATCAATCAACTGTTAGAAGAGACCTTGGGTGCCACAGCCTCTTCCTATTCAAGACAATGGGGCTGAGCTGCAATATCAAGCACAGCCACTATAAAATGTACAGCACTGTGCTTGGAAAGCTGCTGGGAGCCAGCATTGCTCACCATAGCTTCGGTGAGCACAGCGGCTCCCTGAAACAGTTGATCGGCAGGGATGCTGGAACTTGGACCCTGCTGATGTGATAATAATGACCTATCCTGTGGATAAGTCATCAGTACCTTTTCCAGGATAACCCCTTTAACAGCCTGCCAGAACTCCTGTCAGCAGTATGAAAGTAGCTTTATGTACACTTGACATTAAAGTAGCACTCCAACAAAATTTTTCTATTCTCTGACCTGTTAGAAAGGCACATGATGAAAACTGTAGTGAAGGTAATCTTCTCATCAGTGACTGTATTTGCGAGTTATCCCCTCCCTTCTGCTTCTCAGCTGTGCCATGTGACCAACACTTTGCCTCTCCAACTGACAAGGGACAGAAAGTCATTTTCTTATCTGTTGATTCCTATGAGACTGACATTGAGACTCCCATAGGAATACATAGAGAAACTGACTTCCTGTCCACATAAGATGCGGGTCACATGACACAGCTTAGAGGCAGAAAGGAGGGGATAACCACCTTTCATTTTCCAAAGCAGCTGTCAAAAATGAAAGGTGGAATCTGATTGGTTGCTATGGGCAACTAAACCAGTTCTACTTTACAACAGTTTGATAAATGGCCCAATATGTTACTACTACCACACCAAAAACTCAACAATGAAAGAAGCACAGCACCTCCATTTTTATGGGACTATCAGTAGTAATAAGTAAGAGTAACTGGACTTGTATTTTCTCTTGAAAATGTTCTCTTTGTCAATGAGGGTGCCTTCACATGCTGCACATTTTGTGGCTGAAATTTCTGCAGCTGAATGTTAGTTCATTCACTTGAATGTGGTGGTTTTAATGGTAAGCATTTTAATGGTAAGCAACATTTCTGCAAATCTCATTCAGGTGAACAGAACTGATTTTCAGTCGCAGAAATTTTCTGCAACAAAATCTGCCTCATGAGAAGGCACCCTTAGAATGACTTTGAAAATAAATGTCCGGTTGTTCTGGATTATAATTATGGTGGAGTGAATTGAAGTATCCGAAGTGGACTTCTATCTGAATTTCAGGAAAAATTTGATTCACTGTGAAACCAGGTTTTCTTGTGCTTCATGGTAATGAGTTTCCCTGAAATGGTCCCAAAAAAAAAAAACGAAAAAAAACCCCCCACATATTCACCCATACGAAATATTGTATGCGGTAACTTATGAAATCACCACACTGGCCATCTTGATGACGTCATCATGCACCATAGGAAATTTCCTGTAATGAAGATGGCCGCGGCGGCCTCTTCACCTTCAAATGGATAAATTGAGTATTATTTTTCTGGATTAATCCCTGAAAGGCCTCACTACTATTCTCAGATGCCATGATCAGTGATGAATACAGCATCTGTGGGGTTCAATGACAGGGGAGGACGTTCCCCTTCATTGCGTCTGCTACTTACAAAGAAATGCGCTTCATGATGAAGTGATTCATCACAAAGCGAATTTCTTTGTGTAATTTGGCGAAGCAGCAAATCGAATTTTTTAAAACTTCGCCTGGATGTCCTATATAAGAATCTTCAGTAACATATTTGCTGGAACTGTACCAGACTATCTAGAAAAAATATTTCTGCTTTTATTTTTTTTCAGACCAAAGTATGCAGCATTAAAAAGCGTCCTGACTTTTCCACCACTGGCCAGTGGGATGTTGTGACAGAATGTGATGGGAAGCAAGAAACTGGAATTTTTGATGGCATACTTGTCTGTAGTGGACACCATACCTTTCCACATTTACCACTACACACTTTTCCAGGTATGAACAAAATCTATCACTTTTTTTTAATTTAGTTTAAAGATTTATTTAAATAATGTATTATTATTAAGAATATAATCATTATTTATGTAATATAGTTTCAATATTTAACAGAAAAAATTAACCTTGTTGAAAATCCTGTTAAGCTTGTGATGTTTTCATGAGATCTACAGTAGAAATTAGCTAATTTCTTAGAATTCATTTTATGTACGATTCAGCAAAGTTTTTTAAACATTTGATTCATGGCCAAATCTATTCTGACCATAACCTGAATCAACAGGTCAACTGGATCATTACATGCAAAAACAATCACTTAACCACCAAGCTATAACATTATCACATAAAGATGTGTTTTTCCCATACTTATAAGCTAAGACATATTACTGGTGTCTTTCTAATCATATATGTTAATAAAGCAGTAATATGTGTATTAGTGTCTTTTTAGAGTCTCATTAGAGTCTCAAGTGTGGTGAAGCTACAGTAAATAGTGATATGATATTTACATGCTAGCACGCAGCTCTTAATGTTTACCCCTGTCAATCAATGGGAGGGGGCCTGTGCAGAGCCAAAGGGGTGTTACAAAGCAGTGCTCAAAGGATTCATCCCCGCCTCTTGGTGCTCGAAGTTCTCATTTGCATGTGAATACAATGCAGATTTCTCTGCAGTGTATCATACAGACAAAAGAAAGATACAGTTTTAATCAACATGATGAGCCCTAGCAGCCAGTATGTCTGGCTTAACAGGGTTGATCCTGGTCACAGAGCCTCTTTAAAATCTTTAACACAATGACTGCAATAGCATATAATGTCAGAGTGACAGTGACATATATAGCTATGGGTAAATGCCTGATTAATAGTGTTAACAAACAGTGTGTTTAAAGTGAACCTGTCACTATGAAAATAGAGTGCAGGGAACATGTTATAGAGCAGGAGAAAGCCGAGCACAATGTACAGTAAGACTAAAGTTAAGTCAGGTTCTCATTCGTTCACCATGTCAGGAGGAGGAGCAGAGTGAGGAAGTGGAAGAGGAGGTGGTGGACGATGAAATAGCTGACCCAACCTGGCAAGGTGGCAAGCCGAGCGAGGACAGCAGTACAGAGGGGGAGGGATCTGCAGCACCGCAAAAGGCTGCAAGAGGCCGTGGGGTGGCAAGAGGGAGAAGGCAGGCCACGCTAACCAGGCCGCAACTGTTCCTCGCAGCACACCCTTGCGGCAATCTCCCTTGCCAAGGGGTAGGTGTTCCGCAGTCTGGCGGTTTTTTGAGGAGAGCGCTGACGATAAAAGAATTGTCGTTTGCAACCTGTGCCGTACCAAGATGAGCAGGTTCATGAACACCAGCAACCTGACCACCACCAGCATGATATGCCACATGAAAGCAAAACACCCTAATAGGTGGGCTGAACGCCAGGGTCCACCACCTGTGTCTGCAGGTCACACCACTACCTCTTCTTCCACTCAGTTACGTGCTGCCCAAGCCGCAGACCCAGATGCCTCCCGCCCTGCACCTGGACCGTTGCAGACACCCTCAGCGACCACGTCCATTACAGTGTCCCAGCGCAGCGTTCAAATGTCCTTACCACAGGCATTTGAACGCAAGCGCAAATACCCTGCCACCCACCCACAGGCCATAGCACTAAACACGCAACTTTCAAAATTGCTGGCCCTGGAAATGTTGCTGTTTAGGCTGGTGGACAGCGAGGCTTTTTGCAGCCTGATGGTGGCAGCTGTCCCTCGACACGCAGTCACCAGCCGCCACTATTTTTCACGTTGCGCTGTCCCCTCCTTACACCAGCATCTTTCCCGAAACATAACCCGTGCCCTGACCAACGCAGTTATGGGGAAGGTCTCCCTGACACATGAACAAGTGCTTGTGGCCAGGGACGCTACATTTCCCTGACGGCACACTGGGTGAACGTTGTGGAGGCTGGGAGCGAGTCGTCCCCTGGGATGGCACAGGTGCTACCGACACCAAGGATTGCAGGCCCTAGTTCCGTCCGTATTTCAGCCACAACCTACACTAGCGGCTGCAACCCCTCCTTCTCCTCCTTCGCTTCCTCCTCCACTTCCACTGCAGAATTACAATCTTGCAGCACCAGTCAGACTTCAGTGAGTAGCTGGAAGCAGTGTTATACAGCAGTGGGGAAGCGGCAACAGACCATGCTAAAGCTTATTTGCCTGGGTGAAAAACAGCACACCGCCGCTGAGCTGTGGCAGGGCATAAAGGACCAGACTGAGCTGTGGCTCTCCCCACTCAACCTGCAGCCAGGAATGGTTATGTCTGATAACAGCCTCAACTTGGTGGCAGCTTTGGAGTTGGGCAACCTCCCACACATACCATGCCTGGCGCATGTCTTCAACTTAGTGGTGCAGCATTTTCTGAAAACCTACCCCCATTTGCTTCAGCTACTGGTGAAAGTGCGTCACCTGTGTGCCCATTTCAGGAAGTCACCTACAGCTTCAGCCGGCCTGGTAACGCTGCAGCAGCGCCTTCACTTGCCATCTCACCGACTGCTGTGCGACCTGAGTACGCGCTGTTGGCCAGGCTATGTGAGCAGCAGAGGGCAGTAGTGGAGTACCAGCTTCAACACGGTCGGCGCCTTTCCAGTCAGCTTCTGCTCTTCAGAAGCGACGAGTGGGCATTGATGTCTGACCTCTGTTAGGTTTTACGCAACTTTGATGAATCTACACAGATGCTGAGCAGCGATAATGCAATTATCAGCGTAACAATCCCACTTCTGTGTCTACTTAAAACCTCACTGCTCACAATAAAGGCGGATGCTTTGCATGTGGAAATGGGGGAAGACCCTACACAGGGCGATAGCCAGACCACCCTCGGTTCGTCTTCTCATCGCCAATTGAAGGAGGAGGAGGAGGAGACGATTGCCACCGCTACACAGGGTAGTACCCAGAGCAGATTTGCACCATCTCTTCGGCGTCAATGGGCCGATGAGGAGGAGGAGATTGAGGATCATTCTCCTGGTGAGGAGAGCGAAGCCTTGTCTGTTGGGACTCTGGCACACATGGCTGACTTCATGCTAGGCTGAATTTCCCGTGACCCTTGCGTTACACACATATTAGGCAACACTGATTACTGGTTGTTCACCCTTCTCGACCCCCCCCCCCCCGCTACAAAGAGAACTTCCCATCTCTCATTCCTGTGGTGAAGAGGACAAGTAAAATGGTGCAATACCAGAAGGCCCATGTCGAAAAATTGCTCCACAAATTTCCATCTGACAACGCTGGCGGCAGAGTATGTAGTTCCTTGGCCACCCGAGGAGGGGAGACGAGGGGAACACACAGCAGTTCCAACAAAGGCAAGGTAACACTCTCCAAGGCCTTGGACAGTTTTATGACACCCCGCCAGCAGCCTCACCCTGATGAGCGACCTAGTGTGACAAGGAGGGAAAAGTTTTGGAAGATGGTAAAGGAGTACCTAGCTGACCGTGTCAACATCCTCAGCGATCCCTCTGTGCCTTATAATTATTGGGTACAGTCCATGTACATAACATCACTATTAGGGATGAGCGAATTTCATATTTTAAAATTCATGTTCAGGTTGAGGTAAAAAGTGAATTGCTATATGGATTCTGTTACCACGGACCATAATGCAATTCTATGACGGAATGCATAACGGAATGCCTTTGGAGACATTCTGTTATTTATTCCGTCATAATAGAAGCCTATAGCCTGCATAACAGATCCATCCAGTCTCCCTTATGCTGGAGCCCTCTCCTGTCCTGTCCCCCGGAATACACCACATGCCCCCCCTTCACTCACAGATTTACACCCGATAAAGCTCCCCCTCAGATCTACCCCATGTCCCCCAGAATACGCCACATGCCCCCCCTCACAGATTTACACCACATGCCCCCCTCACGGATTTGCACCCCATAAAGCCCCCCCATGGCCCCATAATACGCCACATGCCCCCCCTCATGGATTTACACCCCATAAAGCCCCCCCATGTCCCCCAGAATACACCCAGATCAGTACTATAAACCCCTGTAATTGCCCCAGACTCCACTCCATTTGAACTTCACTGCCCCTGAGTATTCCAACCAATCCCCTCAGATACAGTATCAATTCCATTTGCAGCCCCTTACCTCCTCCCCATGAAGCTCTGTGTCCTCCAGGAAGGCAGCACATCCTCAATCACTGGGCTGCTAGCCAGCACACACAGCCACTTCTCCTTCAACAAGCTCCTGCAGTCGGGATTGGTCATGTGACCATGAAGAAGCATGTGACCAGTGACGTCACAGACCTCCTTCAAGCAACTCCATTCTAGCCACTACGGAGGATGAACCAAGTCCTCCACAGCCCCCCACCGCCTCCCTCACCCCTGATGAGGTTAGTACAAAGTGGGGGAAGGAGGCAGAGGTGAATGGTGTGGGGAGCTGATGGCTCTCTGCTTCACCATCAGCTGTCTCTGCCTCCTATCGAAGCAGAGACAGCTGAAAGTGGGACACACCTCCCCTGTCCGGGACAACGGGACAGCCACTGCAATCTGGGACTGTCCCGCTGGATCCGGGACGATTGGGGGGTATGGCTCTATGCCTTGGAGGTGCTAGCCTGCCCTGCCGCCAGTGTTTTGTCTGAGCGGGTACCCCACCACAGGAAAGCGGCTGAACACTTTTAGGGTGTATTGGATACACTGTTTTCTCATGTAGGCCCTCAATACATAATGTTTTCAAGGGTTGGCTCACCAGCAGGCCCTCAACCATAATGTTTTCAAGGGTCTGTTCACCAGGGGGGCGTGGCCGGATGTGGAGCTAGGCGGACGCGAGTCCTGTGCGCTCTGCAGCTCACCCGACAGTAAGCGGCTCAAAGGATCTCTGACCGTTCTTATACCAAGATAAAAAGAACAGCAAGGCACCGGAACATCAGCGGAGCAAGTTTCAGGCATGGGTAAGCCGAGGAAGCGGGGAACATTCCCAGTGAAGCTCACTGCGCTCTTCAGTGAGCGAATCCAAGATGGCGCCGACTCACCAGCGCATGGCGCCTCGGGGTCTGAGGGGAGGAAAAGGAGCGCGGGCACTAGCGCTGGCCTTACAGATAAGAGCAGAGCCCAGATGACTCCTGTAGGAGCAGATAACTCCAGCATTTGCCCAACTCTGCTACCAGAGCTTTCTCCTGCCACGCCATGTACAAGGGCATATTTAACCCCTGCAGACCCAAATGCCAATTCAGCTGCACCTGTATCTGAACAGGCTATGAGGTCAATGCTAACAGATCTCAGACAATCCCTACAGAAAGATATAAATAACGCTCTGTCAGTGCTTTATACTGAAATAACCAGTATAGGAGAAAGAACATCTAATTTGGAAAACAAAATGGCACAATTTGCAGACGCTCATAATACGCTAGTTGATGCATATAATGAATCCGAGGATGACATTATGGCGAAAAGTTGAAGCTTGCAGACCTTGGGTCTAGAAGGAATAACCTTCGTTTTAGAGGCATTCCAGAGTCGATTGAAACTGACAACCTTATAGATTTCCTCACGGATTATTTTGTGGCGCTACTCCCAGAAACAGATGAAAGAGACCTTTTAATCGATAGAGCTCATCGTGTCCCCAAGCCCAAGAGTGTTCCTCTAAAGATGCGGAAAATACTCTCTCCGAATTCTTTGCTTTAAATGATTCCCCTGAAATTTCTAAGACTACTTTATGGTGTGCCCATAATGCTGTGATGAGAGGCAATTTTATCAAATTTGCATTCTATGATAAAAAAAGAAGGCCAGAACATACTAAGGCTCTAGTTACTAAAATAGATGCACTGGAGGAAAAAATAAAGTCTTATTCTTATAATACTACCAAGGAGCTTAGAGACCTCAGATATAAGTTATACCAACTACACAGCCATAAACTGGAATTTTATATGAGGAGAAACCGTGCTACTTATTATAGCCAAGGGAATAGGGCAACAAAGACCTTAGCCAATAAGTTTAAAAACAGAATAATAAAACATAAGATCCCTTATATCTACAATTCCATGAAGGAGAAGATTATTAACCCTAAAGGCATAGCTGATACTTTCGCACAATATTATGCTTCCCTTTACAACCTAAAGGATGACAAGGACACGATACAACCCTCTCATGAAGAAATTGATTCCTATTTATCTAAAATACATCTCCCCAAAATAAGTGTAGATCATCTAAGTATATTAAACGCTTCTGTAACCGAAAGCAAAATCTTTAACATCCTTAACCCTTACACTCGGCGTCATGGCCGGCAAGTCTCTGCTGTTTCTAACAGCAGAGACTTGCTGCTACTTACTAGATCGGCGGCGTCTTCCTGGGCATTTAGATGCCGTGATCACACGTGATCACGGCATCTAGTTGCATCTGAACCCGGAAGCGTTCGCTTCCGGGTGGTGTACAGACACCCCGTGTGGCCAATCGGGGTGTCTGTACACCATATGAAAACTGTAATCCTCGCTGGTGAGGATTACAGTTTTCAAAGTGCAATTCTTATTCTGGCCACTAGATGGCAGGCCAGGATAAGAGATGAGCAATTCTTGGATTTCTGAGTCTAGAAAATCCCTGATTGCTCATAAAGAAAAAAAAAAAGCCACAATATATCAGTAAAAAAAAAAAATTAAAAAAAATGTTAAAAAATATATAAAAAATAAAAGAGATATAAAAGTTCAAATCACCCCCCTTTCCATATAATTAAAAAATAAATACCTAAATAACAATAAATATAGACATCATGGGTATCACCGTGACCGAAAACGCCCGTACTTTTAAAATATATAAAAAAAAAATTCCAATATGGCGAATTGTGTGGTGGAAAAAAGCGTCCAAATGGCGATTTGCCGTTTTTTTTCGCTTTTTTTTTCTAAAAAAAAAAGAAATAAAAAGTGATCAAAAAGTCATACACACCCCAGAATGGTATCAATAAAAACTTCAGATCGTCCCGCAAAAAATGAGCCCCCATACAGCTCTGTAAACATAAATACCAAAAAGTTATAGGGGTCAAGATATGACAAGGAAAAAAAAAAAAAAGGGCAACTTTCTAATTATTTTATCACTATCAAAACGCAGGAAAAACTATACATATTAGGTATTGCCAGATTCGTACTGACCAGTAGAATGAAAGTAATGGGTCGATTTTAATGCACATCAAACGCTGTAAATAAGAAACCCGTAGAACTGTACCAGAATAGCGTTTTTTTTGCAATTTCACCTGATTTGGAATTTTTTTCCCGCTTCCCATTACACCATATGCAATATTAAATGATGGCGTTGGAAAGTACAACTTGTCCCTCAAAAAACAAGCCCTCATACAGCTATGTGAACTGAAAAATAAAAGAGTTATGGCTGTTTGAAGGCAGGGAGCGCAAAACGAAAATGCATAACCGAAAAACCTCCGGTACTGAAAGGGTTAAAACATTAAACTTAGCTAAATCCCCAGGGCCAGATGGCTTTACTAATGAATATTATAGAACATACTCTAGAAATAGATACCGAAGGAAATGCTAAAGGCTATTATTGTAACATTACCTAAACCGGGTAAATCTACTGCTAATTTCTGGCCAATTTCACTACTCAACACGGATTTGAAAGTTTATGCTAAACTTATTGCTAATAGGCTTTCTTATATAATTCCTTTACTTGTCCAGGGCGATCAGACAGGTTTTGTCAGGGCTAGACAAACCTTGGATAGTACTAGAAGGATCCTGGACCTTGTGCATGTGGCTGAGGCCCGACGAACGCCTTCTCTCCTTCTTTCTTTGGATGCGGAGAAGGCGTTCGATCGGGTGCATTGGGAATACTTACATGCGGTACTACGTAAATTCGGATTTGAGGGCAATATTTTTAATGCTATTACTTCCTTATATACAGAACCTTCTGCACAAGTTTTTACTTCAGGATTCTTATCTAGGAATTTTAGTATATCCAACGGGACGAGGGTTGCCCCTTTCCCCTTTAATTTTTGTTTTATCCATAGAACCTTTGGCTGAGTGCATCTGTTCTTCCCGGGAGATCTCTGCACTAAAAGTAGGAAGCAGACAACATAAAATTGGCTTGTTTGCGGATGACACCCTTTTGATTCTGTCAAACCCCCAGACATCCCTTCCAGCAGCTATGAGAATTTTGCAGCAGTTCGGTAATGTCTCTTATTACAAACAAGCGTTAATAAGTGTCAGGTTCTTAATATGGGTCTCGGGATTCTATTATTGATTCTCTGAAATCCACATATCAGTTTCAATGGAATTCACAATCCATTTCTTATTTAGGCATCAAAATAACATTCCCCTCACGTAATCTATTATCAGTTAAAGGGGTTGTCCCGGTTCAGAGCTGAACCCGGACATACCCAGGTTCTCACTCCGGCAGCCCTCCTGAACAGGGCATCGGAGCATCTCATGCTCCGATGCCCTCCCTTGCCCTGCGCTGGATCGTGCAGGGCAAGGGCTCTTTTGTTTGTAAACATTCACTGCCGGGCGGAGGCTTCCGCCCGGCAGTGAGTTCGGTGACGTCACCGGCCGTAATGGGCCGGCTTTAGCGCTGCCCTAGCCGTTTGAATGGCTAGGGCAGCGGTAAAGCCCGCCCATCAGCGCCGATGACGTCACCGGGCTGACTGCCGGGCGGAAAGGAGGGCATCGGAGCATAGGATGCGTCGATGCCCTGTTCAGGCGGGCTGCCTGGGTGAATTGAAAGGTATGTCCGGGTTCATCTCTGAACCCGGACAACCCCTTTAACTATGCTGACCTAATCAAAAGGATTAAAGAAGATATGCGCAGATTTGATAAAACTGAGATCTCCTGGATGGGGCGGATTGCCACAGTTAAAATGATAGTGCTACCAGTGATTCTTTATATGTTCCGCAACCTTCCTGTCTGCATACCTATGAAGAATCTCAAAGAATTACACAGATTACTATGGAGGTATATTTAGAATAATAAGAGGGCAAGAATTCAGGCAGACGTGATGTTTCACCCTATAGGGAAAGGAGGAATGGGTTGTCCATCTGTGGTACAGTACTATAGAGCTTATATTGTGGACCAACTACGTTCTCTTTGGCTTAATGATCCTAATAAATTATGGGTAGATCTAGAATATAATTAAAATCTGACTAAACACATTTCAACATTTCTCTATGGTTCACAACTGTTTGGTTGCCAATAGTCTACTTTGCCTGAAACCATTAAAGCATGTGTGGAAGTATGGAAAACCTTCTCTATTAAGAAAATAATTAGTATCCATACTATACAACATATTTCTCCTAAAATACTGGAAATGGGTATTTCTAATTTAAACATGTCTGAATGGATTACGTGTAATCTAATCTGGGAGACTTGATGTCGGAAAATGGAATTCTTTCTTTCTATGATTTACAACGGAAATTTGAAATTCCCTCCAACAATCCGCTTCAGTACTTGCAAGTCAAATCACTTCTCCAGAAAATGAACCTCCCGAGAGTTTGCCTGTTCACCAGCAGGCCCTCAACCATAATGTTTTCAACGGTCAGCTCCCCATCAGGCCATCAATCTTAATTTTTCACTGGTGTGTCTGATGCCCTTCTTTATGTGTAATAAAAGGTGTATCGGAGTGCCTGTTCCTTGTAATTTTTGGCAGCCCTGTCACTTTGTGCATAGGCTTTATGAGTGTAGGAGTCCCAGGACAAGAACAATTCTTCCACAATGTGAATGAGGCCCTCCTTTATACCCGTTGTATCGGAGTGCCTGTTCCATGCAATTTTTGGCAGCACTTGCGCTTTACGTACAAGTCAGTATATGTTTCCTAACAATATTTCTTTACAGGATGTCAGGAAGGGGTTAAAGGTTTTAAAAAACAATCAAAACACAGGTTTTAGAAGAATTTTTTTAGTAATAATAATAACTTTTAACAAATAATAAATAAAAAATCAAAAGAGGAAAAAAAATTACGCCGGCCTTTGGCATCTGTGGGGATATCTGTAGTGGTGGAAACAGTAATATAACTTTCAAACCGGCACCTGGATCTGAATACTTTAGCAGTTGCATGTCATTAAATATTTTGTATATCTACTAGAACTGACTCAGTTATTCAGTGAAATGTATCTTTATTGAGTCTTTTTTTTCTTTCTTATTTCTTTGAACTGCTCACTGAGAAGGCCGCACATGCTCAGTTTAAATCTTCAACTGCCTCCTGTCCTGAGCTGTGATAGGGAGAGATGGACACGAGTCCTGACATGCAGCAGAATAGACACTAGTCACACTACCCTTGAGTAACCAGCTTGATGTAGCAGAGTAATTGGGGCAGATCACTGGATCTATGAGAGGTGCTGGGCTGTTTCTCGCTTTGTTAAAAAGAGATTGCCAATGTACTATAATATTATGTGATGTATGACACATTTTTGTTAAATATTTTTGGGGTAACGCAAGTTTCTACTTCTTTCACTACCTTGATTTTAAAAATTATTGTGATATGTCTGCTTCACTAACCACTTGGAGAACATAATGTGTACACAGTCTAGTTATCATAATATGTTGGGTGGCATGATCCTAGTGCCTAAAAATATTAAACTTCTGTGAATTAGGGGTTTGTACTTACTGGACACCCATAATGGGTGGTCTTCCCATGGGCCTGGGGAAAACTCATCTCCCCTGACGGTTGGAGCTACAAAAGATAAAACATAAATTTAGCTTATATTTTGAAGACAGAAGGTCCACACATTACACTTTTTATTTTACCTACCTTCTAGCTCTGGAAGTTGGGGTGGTGGACTTGGTGTTGGAGGGGCAGGTGGGGTCCTCTCTCGCTGTTGTGGTGGAGGAGGGTGAGAGGAGCTCCTCTGTGGTGCAGCAGCTGTCAAAAATCATTAAATAATGGCCTTACATTCAACTCAAATGAACAGTTGTAACTTCTGATGTTGATACATCGGAATAGTTTGGGGCTGGATCCCATTCCTAACCACTAGTGCTCTTATATCACTGCAGCTGCACTCCCACATAGCCTGGATTAAAAATAAATTAAATATGTTTACACTTACTAGATGCTGAATGTACTTCAGGGGCTGTCCAGGCACGACTCTGCCGGTGACGTTGGTGACATCGTTGACGTTGCTCTGCAACATAAATCCATACACAATTGTTATGATGACCGTTTTTCATACTGTATACTACTATGAAGATATTATGGGTGAGAGGAGGGCGATATGATGTGGAGTGGGCATTTCATGTGAAGGGAACATGGAATATCTGGGGTGCATATTTGATGGAGGGGGCATTTGTTGGGAGGGGTGGGGGGTTGAATGAATGAATAAAAGATGTCTGTGTGTCACATTCTGCAGGTACAAACATAACAAATATAAATACAGCACATACAATGCACTAGTATACCATAGCTCCAGTCCCAACCATTCCGGATTCGGCGGGACAATCAGGATTTTAGCGGCTGTGTCCGTGAACGGGTGGCTATGTCCCGTGGTCAGCTGTCTTTGCATCCATAGGAAGCAGAGACGGGTGACGGTAAGCAGGGAGCAGTCCCTTCACCTTCCCCGACGTCCAGTATAATGTCTCCTTGTGGCTGCCCCCATACAGTATAATGTCTCCTTGTGGCTGCCACCATATAGTATAATGTCTTCTCCTTGTGTCCCCAAGTGTTTTTTTTCTTCTAAATGGGTATTTATCACAATACATTTCTTAATATCTTTATCGTGGGAATATTTTGGATATTGCCCACTCCAGACAAATTAGCTGCAGCATGAAAAAGTCTTTGAGTCTGTGTGTAGGAGGAGGAAGCGCTAACTATGAAGGGGCATATAGCTAAGGGTACTTTCACACTAGCGCTAGAGATCCGGCGGGCTGTTATGGCCGGGAACAGCCCACTGGACCTCTCCGGATCCGGCATTTGCCTGACACAAATGGGAGAACGGGCAGCCCCATTAACAATAATGGGGGACGGCACTGATCCGGCCGCTATCCGGCAAGAATGCCGGGAATTGGCAGGACAAATACTGCAGAACAGCCTGCCGGATCACTGCCACATATGTGAAAGTAGCCTAAGGCAAAATACTGGGAAGGGGCACGTTGAGAATACCTTCACTTGTTTGAGTGGAGTTAGAGGCGTGGCCTAGCATAAAAAGAAAATTGCTGCAGCGGACCACGCACGCCCACGTTGTCCTTCCATACGGTTTTCATAATTGGCACTGGTATAATATAATTTTATAATAATAATTTCACAATAATTTGTTACTCACCCTGTCGTATCTCTGCGCGGATCTCAGTAAGCCGCTCTGGGCACTTGAATTTTAAATCAGACCATTTTCGCTGGATCTGGCCCGGGGTCTGGACAGTGTCAAAGCGATGCCTCGGATCACCTCCTTGTGCTGATTTGGGTGTCGGTGTGTGCCATCATAATCTTGGCGGTCCATCAGCTTGACATTGCATTTAAGCTCTCCAGAGCTAAATGCAGAAGAACGCCTGGGTGCCATTTTGCAAAATTCGCTCTGCCTCTGAGGACTGTAAGCCGCGGCCTAGCGTTGTGCGTGCGTATGACGCATTCGCAAGACAATAGTACGCTAAAGATTCGTACGCACTTCGTACGCTCATGCGTTCGTATTCAGTTGAGTAGCGTACCTTTAACAACGCTAGACTGTATGTTCGTTATTTGTGCGGCAATGTTCGCAGACGCAGTGTATGCGTACGCTCATGCGTACATATTCAGTTCAGTAGCGTACTTTTAACAACGCTTAGACTGTATGTTTGTTATTTGTGCGGGAATGTTCGTCGAACACGACCAGAATAACGAATATTTTTTAACACAACTTCGCTCATCTCTAATTGTACGCTAATGCATATGAATTTGTATGCTAATGCTACGCATTGTGCGCTAATGCGTACAAATTCACCCTCCCCATGCTGTTCCTGAAACATTTCTGTGGTGTTTCCACCATTTTTTCACGTTTCCATATGGACCAGACACCCTCCCCTCATCCGAGCAGGGGGTGCCTGGTCTTCTCCCATTGACTTTCATTATGCTCGGGTGCTTGGCCGAGCACTCAAGCACACCCGAGTGCTCTGCCAGAGCACCCGAGCAGACGAGCACAGAGGTGCTTGATCATCACTAGATATCACATTTCCATTTATTAAAAGCCTTGGTTATATGGGAAGGGTGGTAGGATGGTGACATCCCATAGAAGGAAGAGACCATTCTACTAGGGTCTGTGCCCCATATTCTAGTTGTAGAAGGCCTGCCCTGAATTGTGTTACACATGCATGCCTCAATTGGAAAAACCTAAAGAGGGATGAGCGTGGTAGGTTATATTCAGTTTGCAGAGCGGAGAAGGTTTTAAAAAACCCCTTTTCAGACAATTGGGTGAGGTATTTAATGCCTCTCTGCGGCCAGAACTTAAGGTCTGCAAAGGTAAAGTTATACAAAGGTATAACTGGTGACTAAACCGCACTATGTCCCTTCTTCCCCATTACCAGAACAAAAGAATTCCATGCGTTAACCACCCCTGCCATAAGGGAAGTGAAATGTTTCACCGGGTATTTACCCGCTCTATACACCAGATTCGTCAGTGCTTCATATGATCCTACTAGAGCTGCCATTAGTACCACCGCAGAATTATTTGAATCCACTGTAATCCACCAGGACGCGTAGGTCAGTTGTGTGGCTATGTAATATAGGTACATGTTGGGGACAGCTAAACCACCCATCCCATAGGGGACCTGTAAACTCTCCCTGGCAATGCGGGGCATGATTGCCACCACAAAAAGGGTGTTAGTATTCGATCTATGCTTGAAAGTGAGCCTTCGGCAGCAGCACTAGAGCCGCTTTATAGAGATAGAGGAGCTTAGGAAGTATGACCATCTTGAAAACAATAATGCGTCCTATGAGGGACAAGGGTATATTTTCCCAGGCCTTTAGCTTTTGTGAGACATAGACCATAACCAGGCCCAGATTAAGTGTAGTGACATCTTTGTGAATAACCACCCCCAGGTACGTAAATTTACCTATAATTTGCAGGGACGAAAAAGTGGAGATAGAGTGTGCGCCGACATCATCCACCAGGTACAGTACAATGCTGATTTAACAGTATCCCAACCTTGTATTCTAGTACTTTCAGCAATGCGAGCAGATAATGGCTCCATTACCAGGTCAAATAGAAGGGGTGACAATGGGCACCCTTGCCTAGTACCCTGTCCCAGTGAGAAAGATCTGGACAAGTATTCATTCACTCTCCCCCGAGCTGTTGGTTGTAGACAAAGTAGGTGTAACCATGTGAGGAAGTTTTGGGGTATACTAACTTTCTTTAGTACTTCCCACATAAAACTCCACTTGACCGAGTCAAAGGACTTTTCAGTACCTCTGCTACCCGCATTATCATGGGAAACCTGTAACATACAGTAGTAACATAGTAACATAGTTTATAAGGCTGAAAAAAGACATCTGTCCATCTAGTTCGGCCTGTTATCCTACAAGTTGATCCAGAGGAAGGCAAAAAACCCCTGTGAGTTAGAAGCCAATTTTCTCCACTTTAGGGGAAAAAATTCCTTCCCGACTCCAGTCAGGCAATCAGAATAACTCCCTGGATCAACGACCCCTCTCTACTAACTATAACCTGTAATATTATTACACTCCAGAAATACATCCAGGCCCCCCTTGAACTCTTTTAGCGAGCCACCACCTCCTCAGGCAGAGAGTTCCATAGTCTTATTGCTCTTACCATAAAGAATCCTCTTCTATGTTTGTGTACAAACCTTCTTTCCTCCACATGCAGAGGATGGCCCTTCGTCACAGTCACAGTCCTGGGAATAAATAGATCATGGAAGAGATCTCTGTACTGGCCCCTGATATATTTATACATGGTTATTAGATCTCCCTTCAGTAGTCTTTTTTCTAAAGTAAATAACCCTAATTTTGATAATCTTTCTGGGTACTGTAGTCCCCCATTCCAGTTATTACTTTAGTTGCCCTCCTCTGAACCCTCTCCAGCTCTGCTATGTCTGCCTTGTTCACAGGAGCCGAGAACTGTACACAGTACTTCATGTGGGGTCTGACTAGTGATTTGTAAAGTGGCAGGACTATGTTCTCATCACGGGCATCTATGCCCCTTTTGATGCAACCCATTATCTTATTGGTCTTGGCAGCCGTCTGACACTGGTTTCTGCAGCTCAGTTTGCTGTTTACTAAAATTCCTAGGTCCTTTTCCATGTCAGAGTTACCCAGTGTTTTTCTATTTAGTATGTACTGGTGACTTGCATTATTCCTTCCCATATGCATAACCTTTAGAGATGAGCGAGTAGTGTTCGATCGAGCTGGTATTCGATCGAATACTACGCTATTCGAAGTACTCGATTTCGTTTGAGTATAACGGCGATGGCGCACTTAGAATTCGTTTCCCCTCCCACCTTCCCTGGCACTCTTTTTCCACCAATCACCATGCAGGGGGGGTATGACAGGCACGCTGAGCACGCTGGCAGCGCGAAAACGGCGTCTACATGGATTGGCTGGAAAAACCATGTGACCTCGAATATTAAAAAACTCAGCTCTTCCTGCTCGTACGCATATGCTGCGTGAACTTAGTCAGGGACAGAGGCTGGAGAAGGGAGAGACAGGTTTTAGCTGTTGGACAGGCAGGAGCGTGATTAAAAGCCCTTATCAGGGCTACTATAGTGCAGTACAGTAATAGCTTTACTACAATATACACTTTACAGAGAACGGCTGCTGTATTCAGGGATAGCTGCTGGAGTAGGGACAGAGAGAGGCATTAGTGGTGTATTAGGTGCTCTGCTACATACCAAACTATATTTGGCACTACTGCTGTGTACCTTGAACTATAAAATATATAGGCCTTATAATTGGCAACTGTACTGTGCGTTCTCTTGCAAACTAATTTAAATACCTGGTGTTAATACACACCGTCTGAACAGTTAGTACACGGCTGTGTACCTTGAACTATAAAATATATAGGCCTTATAATTGGCAACTGTACTGTGCGTTCTCTTGCAAACTAATTTAAATACCTGGTGTTAATACACACCGTCTGAACAGTTAGTACACGGCTGTGTACCTTGAACTATAAATATATAGCCTTATAATTGGCAACTGTACTGTGCGTTCTCTGCAAAATAATTAAATACCTGGTGTTAATACCCACCGTCTGAACAGTTAGTACACGGCTGTGTACCTTGAACTATAAAATATATAGGCCTTATAATTGGCAACTGTACTGTGCGTTCTCTTGCAAACTAATTTAAATACCTGGTGTTAATACACACCGTCTGAACAGTTAGTACACGGCTGTGTACCTTGAACTATAAAATATATAGGCCTTATAATTGGCAACTGTACTGTGCGTTCTCTTGCAAACTAATTTAAATACCTGGTGTTAATACACACCGTCTGAACAGTTAGTACACGGCTGTGTACCTTGAACTATAAAATATATAGGCCTTATAACTGGCAACTGTACTGTGCGTTCTCTTGCAAAATAATTTAAACACCTGGTGTTAATACCCACCGTCTGAACAGTTAGTACACGGCTGTGTACCTTGAACTATAAAATATATAGGCCTTATAATTGGCAACTGTTACTGTGCGTTCTCTTGCAAACTAATTAAATACCTGGTGTTAATACACACCGTCTGAACAGTTAGTACACGGCTGTGTACCTTGACTATAAATATATTAGGCCTTATAATTGGCAACTGTACTGTGCGTTCTCTTGCAAACTTAATTTAAATACCTGGTGTTAATACACACCGTCTGAACAGTTAGTACCGGCTGTGTACCTTGAACTATAAAATATATAGGCCTTATAATGGCAACTGTACTGTGCGTTCTCTTGCAAATAATTTAAATACCTGGTGTTAATACCCACCGTCTGAACAGTTAGTACACGGCTGTGTACCTTGAACTATAAATATATAGGCCTTATAATTGGCAACTGTACTGTGCGTTCTCTTGCAAACTAATTTAAATACCTGGTGTTAATACACACCGTCTGAACAGTTAGTACACAGCTGTGTACCTTGAACTATAAAATATATAGGCCTTATAATTGGCAACTGTACTGTGCGTTCTCTTGCAAAAATTTAAAATACCTGGTGTTAATACACACCGTCTGAACAGTTAGTACACGGCTGTGTACTTGAACTATAAAATATATAGGCCTTATAATTGCCAATTGTACTGTGCGTTCTCTTGCAAACTATTTAAATACCTGGTGTTAATACACACCGTCTGAACAGTTAGTACACGGCTGTGCACCTTGAACTATAAAATATATAGCCTTATAATTGGCAACTGTACTGTACGTTCTCTTGCAAACTAATTTAAATACCTGTGTTAATACACACCGTCTGAACAGTAGTACACGGCTG
>ONZH01024075.1:0-19593 GCA_900303285.1 Rhinella marina | reverse complement strand
AAAAAAGTCAGTGTTCCCCTCCTCCCTTTCATCCTATTGTGGTTGGCATAGGTTCCGGCACTGGAGCAATAGGAAAACATGGTGCCTGCTTGCACGTGCAGCAGACATTATGACCAGCGACTCTCCGCTGTTTCAAATAGCAGAGACCCACAGCTAATTACCCCGACCGGCAATAATGCCGATTGTGGTAATTAAAGCCTTTAAATGCCATTAAATTACCGGAATCCTCTGCAGCCAGTGAGGATGCCCGTAATTGATTTTAATACACTGAGCCTTGCTAAAGAGACTCAGGAAAATAAAGCTGCAATTCTTATTTTGGCCACTAGGTGGCAGACCAACATAAGAAATTAGAAATTCTGAGCAATAACTGGATCTTAAAAATTCCGTGATTTTTCAGAATTTAAAAAAAAAATAGATTTTGTACGCTTGAATATAAGCTTCAAAATCATAACAAAAAGTTTTAAAAAACTGTCAAAAATATATAAAATGTAAAAAATAAAAGTTTTAGTCACCCCATTTCCGTATAATAAAAAAATAAATAAAAAATATAAACATCATGGGTATCACCATGACCGAAAAATGGCCAAAAGAAAAGGGTCAAAATGGCCAATTAGCCATTTTTTCATTGTTTCGCTTACCCCCCCCCCCCAAAAAAAAAAAAAAGAATATATAATAAAATGTGATCAAAAACTCAGAAATCAATAAAATTGTATCAATAAAAACTACAGATTGCCCGCATAAAATGACCCCCACACATCTCAGTAGATGTAACTATAAAAAAGTTATGGGGGTCAGAATATACTGTATTTTTATCCTATATAAGACGCACCTAGGTTTTACAGGAGGACAATAAGAAAAAAATATTTTTCACCAGACCTCAGCTCACAGCCCCAATCAGACCCCCAATGTTAATAAGACCCCAATAAGACCCCAATGTGAATAACCCCCAATCAGATCTCAGATAAGAGCCCATGCCTCTGCATTAGCACCCTCATATAAGCCCCCAATGCCTCCTATATCAGCCCCGGATGACTCCAATATCAGCATCCAATGCCTCCAATATCAGCCCCCATGCCTCCGTCAGCCCCCAATGCCTCTATCAACCCCAATATGAGCCCCCAATGCCTCTATCAGCTGCCTCTATCAACCCCCAAATGCCACATCTATCAGCCAGCCCCAGAGAATATAAAATAAATAAAGCACTCTCTCTCCTCCTCCTCCTTCAGCGGTGCTGTGATCTGATGTGCACAGTGCGAGGTCACAGAGCGCCCTCATGCTTGTGTAGCCCCGCATAGCCCTGCACAGCCGAGCAGAGGACCAGAAGCGGTAAGTACAGCTCCTTCATCGCTTCCTGGTCCTCCAATGCTAATGAACGCTTCCATTACCATTCGCCCCATAAGGCTACTTTCACACTTGCGTCAGCAGGATCCGTTTGTGAGATCCGTCCCAGGCTCTCACAAACAGTCTTGAACAGATCAGTGCATTCTGAATGGATAAGGATCTGTTCAGAATGCATCGGTTTGCCTCAGTTCCATCTCCATTCCGCTCTGGAGACGGACACTAAAACGCTGCAGGCAGTGTTTTGGTGTTCGCTTGACTGAGCGGAATGGAGACCGATCCGTCATGACTACAAGTAAGTCAATGTTTACACATTTAGAAATGGATCCGCCCCCATTGACTTCCAATGGAGTCAGAACGATCCATCGTGGCTATGTAAAAAGATAATACAAACGGTTTCGTAACAGATCAGACGGCTGTATTATCAGAACGGATCCATCGTGGCATGTAAAGATAATACAAACGGTTCCGTTCTGAACAGATGCAGACGGCTGTATTATCAGAACGGATCCATCGTGGCTATGTAAAAGATAATACAAACGGTTCCGTTCTGAACGATGCAGACGGCTGTATTATCAGAACGGATCCGTCTTGGCTATGTAAAAGATAATACAAACGGTTCCGTTCTGAACGGATGCAGACGGCTGTATTATCAGGACGGATCCGTTTGTGAGAGCCTGTACGGATCTCACAAACGGATCGTGCAGAAGCAAGTGTGAAAGTAGCCTTAGACGCAAAGACATTTTTCTCCCACTTTTGGGGGAAAAAATACACCTTATAGGGCGAAACGTACAGTAGTGATGTAACAAAAATTCTGAAAGATTAAATTTATTTTTACACTATTTAGACATAAAACCTAGACATATGGAGTATTGTTGTAATCGTACTGACTGAGAGAATCAAGGGCACAGGTAAGTTTTTCTGCAAACAGAACAAAGTGGGAACAAAACCGGTAAACGGGGGAGGTATTGCGATTTTTTTTCCAATTTCACTCCATTTGAATTTTTTATTTCTCACTTCCCACTACATTGTATCCCACATTAAATGGTGGCATTAGAAAGTACAACACAAAAAATACACCCTCATACAGCTATGTGGAAAAATTAAAAAAAACAAAAAACAAAAAAAAACTTATGGCTCAAGGACGATAGGGGGAAAAATTAAAACGCAAAAATGAAAGAAAAAAAAACCTCTGGTATCCTAATTGGTTAGTGAAAGTCTATAATAATGGATAGATAGTCTACTCTAACCCTGGATTCCCATTTTTATCAGTATTGGCTGCATTACAAGTTTCATGTAAATCAAACTACCTATGGGTTACAGCAGATGTATAGTCTATATATATACGATCGTTCTTCATCATTTTGGAATAGGAACTTTAAAACTTTAAAATGCTTTTTATTCACATTTCATGTTTATTCTTTTGTACTGTAGGAGTCTCTTTGTATGGCCATACCTATTTCCTCATATTTGTTCTGTTTGATCAGATTTTTTTATTTGCATATTACTGGTGCCTCAATGGGGTGAAGTTTTCTCCTTTTCTCGTCAAAATTAACATGGCAATGGTGGGAAATATGCAATCTCTTTAACTCCATTGAGAAGACCCAAACCTGGTTTGGATTGGCAGGTACATTGATGATCTTCTTTATATCTGGGGGTCCGATATGTCTCTGATATACCGAACATGGCCGGGTTCTTGAATGATGATCAAATGGGGATAGGCTTCAGCATTAAACACCATAAAACCTGCATTAATTTCTTGGATCTATCAATATATGGTAATGTTCACACGCATACTGTGAATTCACGTGCACTTACAAAACCAACTGATAGCAGTGCATTATTGTTTTCTACGTCATGCCATCCTAAGGCTATGACCACATGGTCAGGTTTCTTGATGCAATTTCGAAAGCCAAAACCAGTAGTTAATTCAAAAAAGGAAGAAGTGGTATCTGTCTTTTATACTTTCTCCTTTTACGATTCACTGTGGCAGAGGTTTAGCTAGGCTTTCCTGAACCCAAGGCAAGGATTCAGAATTACATAAAGAGGGGGAAGTTAAGTGGCACACTTTTTTTTTTTTTACACTAAGCCACTCCTTTAAGTCCACCCAGTGCATGACTATAGTCACCCAGTCCCACCTAATAAAATCTAGCATAGGGTGCACGGCGGTACCGATATTCCCTGCAATAACTGAAAGAACCAACTGGTCCTATCTCATCCGGGGTGTCACTGGCATTGGTGTGATGTCCGCTGGATTCAGGAACAAGGTCCCTGTGGTGATAGAGAAAAAAGGATAATCACATAAGGAAGGGATGGTGACTGTACCCGGTAAATACTCACGAGAGGGTACTGCGCTGGTTGTGTGAGAATGAACCTAACATGGTAATCTAGGGCATTTCCCCTTAGTACTACAACACAGTACTAATGCCCACATTGTGCCCCCTAACAGCAGTTATGCCCACCTTTGTGCCCCTTACAGCAGTTATGCCCTCCTTTGTTCTCCCCTCACAGTAGGTATGCCCGTCTTTGTGCCCCTCAGAGTAGTTATGCCCATCTTTGTGCCCCTTGCAGGAAGTATGCCTACTTTTGTGTCCCTCACTGTAATTATGTCCACTTTTGTACACCCTCACTCTAGTTTTGCCCACTTTTGTGCCCATACACTGTACTTATGTCCTCCTTGTGGCCCCATTGCGTTCTCCAGCTCCATAAAAGGAAAAAAACTCAAATACTTACCTGCTTCCCTGACTTGATGACGTGCTCCCCCACACACATCACGCTGCTGTCTGTGAGGGAAGCTGATTCCCTGGCTTTCAGTGCTCCTCTTACAGCCAGCAGCGGGATGTGTGGCCTATGGGGGGAACACTGGAGCTCAGCAGAACTGTGAAGCCAGAAGCAGATGGCTCACTATGGAAACAAACTACCTGACGGTGAAAAGAACTGCCAGGCGGGTGCACCCCCTCCTTAGCCTCTGCACCCAGTGCACATGCCCCATCTGCCCACCCCCCTTGTTATGCCCCTGCACTGTGGCTATACTCTTAGCATCCTAAATATAATTTTTCTTTAGGTGAACTAATATATTGCCGACACAATTGCTCCACGGACAATGCACTTGCACTTGGGAAATCTATGGTTGGTTCACGGCTGAGGTAAATGGGAGACTCAAATTGGAATATAAGGTTTGCACATAAAAGACTGGAAAGCATTGATAGGCAGAACGTGTTAGAAGGATCTGTTCATAAAAATAAAAAGGAAAATGTCCAACTTTCATTGCTATATATACAAAAAGCCATTTCTCTGTCTTCTTGTTGGATCTTGTGGACATCCAGCTCCTGTCTGATCTCTCCACTGAATCTGTGCAGGGACTGTCAAGTTATATGTCAACTAAAATGCAGAAGGAAAGTGAGGGAATGAAGAAATTGTATTTTTTCCCAGCTTTAAACCCTTTCATAACTGTATTTTTGGCCGCAGAACAAAAGTTCATTTTTTGCAATGCTACATTGTCTTTTTTGTCTGTCAGCCTCCACCCCAATCATTTATTTATTTTTATTTATTTATTTTGTTGTGGGACACGTGGCTTGAAAAAATAAATGTGTATTAATTTTGCAATTTTTACAAATTTTACTGACAAATTATAAAAAATGCATAGCAATGTGAGGCGTGTACTTTGTGTAACATATGTAACATATGACGTTGCTAAAGCACCAATAACAACAACCTATGTTTGCTTCAAATGGCTCTCCCTTAGCCCTAGACACTGTCTCTGTACATGGACGATACTCAGCCAAGTACTGGGATTGTATTTATTTATTTATTTATTTATGTATTTATTTATTTATTTTTGTTAGACATGGAGAGTAAAGGTGTTTTTTTTATAATATTTATCCTTTTTTGTGTTTTTTTTAAGTTTCTCATTTAATATATTATTCATGTTTTTTTATTCATCTAATTTTACTATATTAATGAACTTATTTATTTATTATTTATTTATTTATTTATTCACATATGTATTTATTTTTGTTAGACATGGAGTAGGGGTGTTTTTTTAATAATATTTATCCTTTTTTGTGTTGTTTTAAGTTTCTCATTTAACATATTATTCATGTTTTCTTTCATCTAATTTTACTATATTAATGAACCTATTTATTTATTTATTCACTTATTTATTTATTTATATTTATTTATTTATTTTTGTTGGACATGGAGTAAAGGTGTTTTTTATAATATTTATCCTTATTTTTTGTGTTTTTTTTAAGTTTCTCATTTAATATATTATTCATGGTTTTTATTCATCTAGGTTTACCATATGAACCTATTTATTTATTTATTTACTTACCATAGAGACACAGGTTAACAAGGTGGACATTATTTCTTCGTTCCCATATTCTGAACTCTAATAACATGATCCATTTTGATACAATGGCAACAAGTCTTTGTGAAAAAGGTGGAGATTATATCTTGTCTACGTGCTTTCTAATTCCCCTCACCACTGATGGTCATGGGGTTCTCGAGCAACCACACGAATGTGGAAACAGGACTTCTGCATTTGGAAACGCAGTGCTGTGTTCAGGAGTTTTGTTATGACTGATTATATCCATCCCCATCATAATAGAAAATAAAACAGAAAATACTGAAGTACGACCTACTGTACAGTTTTGTCTACTGTATTTTCTGCAGGATACAATTAAAAAGCTGCCATATATTCCCATCTTGTATCAAGATACTGAAAATACTAAACTACTTAAAGATGGATATGGCCAAAAAGCCCCCTACTCTTGAATCTACTGTATATCACCTCCCAGTGTATTTGTTAGCCCTCGTTCACATTTCTGTTTCTCACTGACGTGTACTGTCTGTATGTTTGACGGACAGCACACGTACCCATTCATCTTAGGGCTTGTTCACATCACTGTCTGGATTCCATTCTGGCTTTCCGTTATAACGAATCCACAAAACGGAAACCTTTAGAGGCATTCCATTTTGATCTGTCATGATAGAAGTCTATGGGCAAGCATAACGGATCCGTCTGGTCGAACGAACTTTGTTTTCCGTCCGGCAAAACGGATACCAGACGGATCCGTTATGTTGCGTATATATGCTTCTATTATGACGGATCAAAACGGAATGCCTCTAAAGTTTTCCGTTTTGATTTCCGTCTTGTCGATTCCATTTTTTCCGTTATAATGATGTTATAACGGAAAACCAAAACGGAATACAGACAATGATGTGAACAAGCCCTTAATGTATTTTTTTACTGACTGTGGTTCAGTGAAAAAAATACAGAGACACGCACTACTTTGGTCCGTGATGCTGACCAAACATGTCCATTGAAGTCTATGGATCTGTGAAAATCACTATTGCATCTGTTTTTCACTGACCACTGACAGGACATGCTCCAGAAATTAGTTTTCAGCTGGGCATCATCAGTGGAATACGGATGACACATGGCTGATTTTTTTCAAGGACATGAAACAGACAAGGAAACTCCATGCGTATGTAGTCCTGGGTCAGATTCAGACCTAGGACCAGTGCTAACCACTGAGCCACCGTCCAGTTCATGTACTTGCTGTGAGGCGATGTTACCGACTAAAGAATTCACTTTTTCTAACAAAAAAACTTATCCCATCCAGCGGTACATTCATTGTAACACATGTAATGTGATTACTGCCTGATACTTCAGATTTTTGGGGGTTCACTATACTTTATAAACACAAGTTCATCCATTAATCCTTGATTGTGTATTGGAGTGAAATTGCTGCTGATACTACAGATTTGAAGTGTTCATGTTCTTTTATACAAAGCAATCCATACATCCTTGATTCTTGGGTGAAATTGCATCCTGATACGGACAGATTTGTGCCCCTCACATTTTCTGAACCTGCCTCTTTCCTTTGCTGCTCCTTCTGCCAGGTAAGTGTTGTATGCCGCTGTCTCTGCTCCACTTTTCAGCGAGGACGAGCTAATTGAAGACAGTCAGCAGCAATTGCCCAGCCAAGAGTTGGGGTAGAGATCCGCTGCTTCCTCCAGTAGGTGGGCAAGTAGCGAGAATGAGAGTTGCGTGTGGGCAGGTGTTGCAAGAGGTCAGGCTAGCGGCCCTGAGACTGGTGAGGGTGACATCAGTGACATGCAGACAGTAGTGGAAGATGATGTAGCTGATCACATGTGGGTGAAGAAGGTGCTTCATCATCATCAGGGGATGAGGGTGGCAGCTTGTGCACGAGGCAGCGGCTCAGCCAGCAGGGAGCTAGTGTGGCCGTGAATCAGTAGGGTGGCAACAGTGCGAGGCCTGAGGCAAAACGTGACCGGGATAGACTGTCTGCTACTCAGGAGCAGGATCAAGACACTGGAGGACGTCAGCATGGCCATGTGTAGAATCTCTGGCAGAAGGTGAAGCGTGGCCAGGGTGCCAATGTTTGCACCACGGCTCTGCACTAACACATGCAGCATCACCATAAAGTGGCCTGGGAAAACCGTACCGCTAATGTTGTACAGCCTGACACAGCACTCACTGCATCACCCAGTGGCCCACACACCTTCTCAGGCAGTCAAGGCTCCACCACTATAGCAGAAGGGATCTCTGTTTCCTTCCCATTATCTACTGGTCATGATGCTCCTCCTACTCCACGTCACTCATTTCGCCAGCAATCGATCACCGAGGCGATTGCAAAAAGACAACAGTATGCATGCACTCATCCAATGGTGCAGAAGCTGAACGTGCTCCTGGCCAAGTTGCTGGTAATACAGTCCCTCCCTTTCTATGTGGTGGACTCTGCACCTTTCAGAGAACTGATGTCTTCTACTGAGACAAGGTCGAGAGTCCCAATCCATCATTACTTCTCCTAAAAAGGCTGTACCAACCCTGTATTAGTATGTTTAGCTGAAGGTGGGCTAGTCCTTGAGCCTGTTGGGTGTCTGCTAAAGTTCGAGGTAGCGCCGACATGTGGAGGCACGGTCAAGGACAATGGAATCACTGCTGCTTCCACATTCTTAATCTGTGAGTCCAGTGCCAATGTCCTCCTCTACCTCCTCATCCTCCACCTTGTCCTTAGCTTTCGAATGCAGGCACAATTCAGAGTGCTTCTGCAGGCATACTACTTTTATGCAGGAGTTATGGTGGTGTCATGCTGTTTTGCACCTGGTTTGCCTGGGTAAACGAAATTAAACTGGAGAGAAAATGCTCCACGCCCTTCAAAGAGAAAATCAATACTGGCGATCTCATTACCAACAGAAGATCAGAACTATGATCACCATAACAGGAAGAACATGTGTCTGTGATGCATGGCGCACATGGTTAATCTAGTTGAAAGACATCCTGAAAATGATCAGGAACTGTGCATGCCACTTCAGCCACTTTTTCACTGAAAAATATGCCCTAATTGAGCTGCAAAGGTGGTATAGCCTTCCCCAACATTGCCTCATATGCAACATTTCCACCCATTGGACATCCACCTCCATATGTTGGACAGACTATATGAGCAGTGGAAGACCATAAAGAATTTCTTGATGATGTAGGTGGACAGGAGCACTCCCCTGTGTAACTTTGACGTTAGCTAGTGGAAGCTCATGTGTGACAAATGTTCGCTCTTACTCTTTGATGAGGCCACTTTATTTGTTAGGGCTTGTTCACACATCAGTTTTTTTGATTAGTTATTTCCATCAGTTATTGTGAGCTAAAACCAGGTGCGGGGTCAAAAACACAGAACAGGTGCGGAGATTTTCATTACACCTGATATCTGTGGAAGGCTCCACTCTTGGTTTTGGCTCACAATAACTGATGGAAATAACTGATCAAATAACTGATGTGTGAACAAGCCCTTAGTCATCAGAACTGCGGGATGAACAACATCATTCCACTTCTTCACATCCTGGAGCAGATGCTGATAAATTTGGCTGGCCAAGGGATCAAAGACGTATCGCCTACATCTCATGGCCACCTGAACCCTGTTGGGGCTAAACTGGTGGAGGAGTAGGAAGACATTTACTCATAACTGCTGGACGGAGGTGGGGGGGGGGCAGGAGCAGCACCAGCTCCGTCAGCAGCAACTTAAGTCTGGAGTCTCTAATGAGCACTTTTATTCACCTGCCTACTAAAGAAACCACCCACCAAGAACAGCAGCAGGACATGGAGTATAACCTGAACCCCAGATCCAAGACCCCTCACATCAAAACATTGTGAAAAAAGACCGGTTTCTTCTGGCCACCTGCTTCAGCCACTATTCTGATGGTGCCTCCCGCCTGATGCCACACCTGCTGCCTTCTTCTCCTACTGCAATTATCTTGTGCTGTTACTGCCACTGCTGTTGCAGTTGCCACCCTCACCACTCTTTCACCGGGCAACTATATTAACTCCTCATTCAGTTGCCACTCTCCCTACTCACAGGGCCATTATATTGACTTCTCCTGTGGTTGCCACCCTTATCACTTTGGCCACTGTGTAGCCTCCTCATGCAGTTGCCACCCTTAGTACTCAGTCACTGGGCCACTATGTTGATCCTGGGGACACTATATTGACCCCTCTCAATGTTGCCACCCCCTGTGATGGGGCCACTAGTTCCCTTTTTGACATCACTATTTATTTTACCCTTCTTCTGATCTGTCAGAAGGACGTAAAAATGAAAAACATAACGCATTCTGTCTTTGCAGTAAGGCCTATCACACGATCCCTATTTTGCATCAGGATTTGCCCATGATTGGGAAGCCAAAAACAAGAGTGGGTACAAAACACAACAGATATGCAAATATTCCAATCATGTGTCATGTGTCAACTCTTTTTTGGATCCACTCTTTTTTGGCCTTAGCAATACTAATGAATTACTGACCAAATGCTAACAATTTGAAGGTGGATGCTCAAAACACAGGATACGTTTAAGGGTTCTTCTTGTGACAGATCAGAAGAAGTGAAAAATAATCATTGATGTCAACACAAACTTATTGCTGGCACTGACTCCTCTCTGTCGGGAAGGGGCTGGGGGCTTTACTTGTATAAGCGTTTAATAGAACAGGCTCTGTAGACATCTATGTGAAATCAGTGAATTGGTGTAAAAAGAGTGCGTCTTTCACTCTATAATAGAATCTTGGGCTGCTGCACGGTTCTTTGTACCTGACTCTAACATTGACCTGTAAGGCTGAATTCGCACTTGAGTTATTTGATCAGTTTTGGACCCGTATCTGACCAAATAAGTGAAGTGTGAAACGATTCCAAGAGTGACGCCTGTTATCTGTGTGTCATACTGACTGACAGTATTATTTTACTAACACAGAGGACTCCCTGCGCATGTCACTGCAATGCATAGTAATGTACAATGATATCTGGATCCCTGCATCCGGGAAATAGCTGATTTTTAATATGCTTTGTTGAAAATTAATTCGGATCAAATCAAATTATTTGGAAAAATTTGTCAAAGCATCCAAATCCAATTTTTGAAAACTTGGCTCATCTCTAGTCACAGTGGTCATGGGGCCAAGCTGCCTCCATTCCACTGGAAACTGCAAGCGGCCGAGAATGGGGAAGTGATTTAAGAACAGTTGGACTACATGCAGTTAATTTGTTGTTTTCTTTTTTTTTTTTCTTTTTTCAACTGGAACACTTTACCACCATTGGGGTTTTTGGCTCATATGCTGGAACTTACCCTTTAAGAATGCAACTGAGCTTTAAGGTGCGGAATATTTTTACTTATCCAGTTGATTCTGATATTGTTTTCTCTTGACACAGCGTCTTTATGCAGAGGTACAATTTAGTCAAGTTTATTTAAAGTTTATTTAAAAAAATCCAAAATTATACCATGTAAACTTTTTGCTTTTTATTTTATTTATTTTTTTTAATAAGATGTTGGAGGCTGAATAAGTTTAGCTGCAATGTTTCATATTTCCAAGAAAATTTCAACAAAAAATCACTACAGTGTTTTTTTACGGACCACTTCAGGTCTGAATAGGCTTTGAGGTGCTTTTACATTAGAAACCCTCCATAAAAAAACACGTCTTATAAACTTCATCCCCCAAACACCACTCGTTTTCAAAACATTGCTTTAAATTTTTTGGTGTTTCACTGAAATTAATGTGGAGGAAGAAAAACATAAAACTATCTGCAGAATTTTCATTTTTATTTGCAATTACACATTTTTATTACAATTGTATGCACATATCCATTAATTGTGTTAGAATCACAAATACAAACAAAAACAACTATAGCTAATATGAAAATGCAGGACCCCACATACACACACACACACACCTTACCCTACCTGACTGATTGTTGGCAAATGATTTCTTTTGAGGAACAAAATGTTTTCATACTCAACTTTTATACTGACAAGCGAAGTCTAATTATTAATTGGAGGGGTTTTTGAAGCAAATTTTCCTGCAGGTTTTTGCAGACTAAGCCAGAAGTGGATCCAGCAAGAAGGACTTATCATTGCAACTTTTTAAAAAAGAAAGTCATAAAGAAACTCAATGTGCAGGCAAAACAATGATACTTCCCCTCAAAGAAAGATTCCCCATACGCACAAGATTAAAGGCATTACAGATGCAAACTACGGTGACACATTTGAAAGACTGAATATGCTCCATCATTTGTGTATACATTAACTGTATAATCTGGCTCCAAGGCTGCTCCCCTAGCCCCCCCCCCAAAAAAAATAAAAATAAATAAAATTACTGTCTCCTATATCCACTATTTCTTTGCAACATTGTAGCGTAAAGCAAACTCTTTGTATAGGAAAGTTGTACAGTTCTTGTATCCGAAGCTTGCTTCGCTCATCCCTAATCATAGACTTAGATTTTGGAAATGAAGGGGGTCTACATAACTTTGGTGCATACACGGCCGGTCTAAATGCAAGACAGTTTAGTCCATTTTCTAGACCTAAACCAGGTGTAGAAAATTATAAATGACATGGGCCTGATGGCCCATCCCCTTCCTCACCCGCACCACGCACACTGTTTTTAGATCTGGCGTAAGCAGGGAAAAATTGCAGATTGCGGCACAAGTAACTTTTGCCCTGCAATCTGTGACAGATACACGCTAGAAAGCTGGTGTGTATCTGATAGTAAATGACCCCCTAAGTCCTTACTGTGATAATATTGAGAGGACAAAAGGGACTTGGTTTCAGACTATTTAGAATTTTTGACATGATCAATTAACACTACCTAAAATTGCTTTGAAAATTGTCTTCTAGAGGGCGGTCTTCTCAAACTAGTTGACTATTATGTTTAATATGATGGAAATGAAGAAATCTGGGCTAGATAATGGGATGGTCTTCTGGAGAGGTTTTACTATATGTTCCATCAGTATGGTGTTAATTTATACATACATCTGCACTCTTCTCTATCCATATCTTATTTCATTAATAGCTAATTGTTAATGTCAAGGCAACATGTCATCTTTCTTCATATCTGTTAAAACAGTACTCCACTTTGGTAAATTTCTGTCTAACGATGTCTCCCCTGATAACGGGATGATCACAGGACATTAGTTGATTAACAGTTGCTCACTATTAACGTCAATGGTTATCCATGTACTATGTGGACAAGGCAGGTCCATCAGAGCTACAGACATTCTATTAATCCCATGTGTCCTATAAGATAGACAGACCCTATAAGTTTTATCTAATATAGTTGACTCATCTTCCCTATAATTTACTCTAGGTCTCTATATCTCTATATATTTCTATAAACTCATTCGGGTGGGTTCTGCGGACTTCATTTCTGCACAGTGTCACTGTAGGAGGCTTCAACATCAAGGATCCACAACTTCCTCTTCATAAGAGTCCACAGATATTTCCAGCAGCTCTATTCTCATTTTATAGTTGCTCATATTAAGAAACTCTTTATTACTTATCTTATTGTAATTATTTCTCTATCTGAGAGGTTACAATGTGATGGGCTGCGGTTGTAAGCAGTGAGGTTATGTAAGGCTCTGCACTGCTGGATTCCCTGTGAAAGTTGTGAAAGCAACAAGTCTTCAATAATGAAAAGCAATATAGGCTTGTTTGTTCCTCTCATATTGTGGTTGAATGTTATAATCTTGTAACACTGATTTGATTTGTGTGACCAGGAGCTACAGTTGTGAGAAAAAGAAAGTTAATGCTTTACCTGAATTTCCGCCTTGATTACTAATAAAATTTGGTCAATTTTAGGCAAATTAAGTAAACTAATAACAGACAAAAATGTTTCGCTTCACGTCTTTTACTGAGCACATTGAGTCATCTTGCACAGTGCAGGGCAAAAAGTTAAATACATCTTATTGGTAATGGCTTCTCCTTGAGAAAATTGGCAAAAGGTGATTTTAATTAATGCAACGAGATAAGTAGTTGTCCATTTAAGACACACAAAGCCTTGTTATTGACAGCTCTGATCTTCTCAAGAAAGATTGGCTACTATGAACCATGCATTGGTGCACACAACTTTCAGTGTGTGTGATGCTAAAAAAGGGTACAAAAACATCTGGGTGTACATGAATCCATGATCAGACACATTTTCTGCATACGATATGGAGAAAAGTCAGGATTGTGGCTACTTGTGGGAATTGTTGCAAAAAGCACAATGGGTATATCTGTAAGACAGGGGTCCCCAAACTTTTTATACAGGGGGCCAGTTCACTGTCCTTCAGACTGTTTGGAGGGCCGGACTATAAAAAAAAAAAAAAACTATGAACAAATCCCTATGCACACTGCACATATCTTATAGTGTTTTGCCTTTCTTCCTACTTCTGCTGTTATTTCACACTGCTTCCAGGGATGTGGGGTGCGGCAGCCGCAGACCGGATGTGCGCCATATGACACGCTTCCGGAGCCGTGACGCGTGCGTCCAGCGTCACAGGAAGTAGTACTGTATGTGAGCGGCGCCGCGCTTTCACTTCCGGAAGTGGCGGGGGCTGGATAAATGGTTCGCAGCATCATGGTTCGCTTTGCTCCTTCACAGTCTGAACATCCTGATATTGAGGGAACTATGGATTATAAAGTATGTGGAAGTATTCTACAGGGGTACGTAAGGGCAGCTGTCCATGGCCACAATTTGATAGACAATCACAATAACAATGATCCAAAGCATGCAGTAAATCAGATTTCTGTTTTGGAATTGCCAAGTCAGAGTTTGGACCTTAACCCTATTGAGATCCTGTGAAATATCCTAGAAAAAAAACATTTGTGAGGAGGAATGGTCAAAAATTCCACCTCAACCTTGTGCTAATCTTATTTACATATACAGACAACATTTGGTGAAGGTGATTGCTTCTAAGGTGTGATCTACAAGCTATTAAATTCAGGCCCCTTACTTTTTCAATATGCTCGACAAAAACATGGCTGGTACACCTTTTGTGTGTGATTTGTTTCATTAGATTGTGTGTTGTTGTCTTAGAGAACAATCAGATCACATTGTATCAGTAATCTATGAATAAATCCAGGTAATTCCAAAGAATTCACTTACATTTTCCTGCTATTGTATCTCTGTAAAACTCAGTGTGGCTTTGGAAAATGTAAATGGGTATTCCGTTAGGGAAAAGTTCACAGTATAGGGGATAACTATCCTACTGCTGGGACCCACACCGATTACGAGAATCGGGACCCCGTACCTCTCGCGAGCCCCTTGTCACTCCCCTAAAGATAGCCAAGTGCTCTGCTCCCCTATATCCATGGTGAAATGACTAAATTACTAAAACAATTCTGAGATTGTCCCTAGGATCCTACATAACTTGGGCTATAGTTTTTACCTGTTTACCTCTCCTAGGCCAAAGGGGCACTTGCAAAATATGGGTCATCCAAAAATATATAAGAAATAGGAGGCTTTCAAAACAAGAAGCTTTATAACCAACCAATAGCAAATGCCAATATATTTTATATCCCACGAAAGTAAAAATATGTGACCGAAAGTGATCAAAGATGATTATGTTCTCATTTTAAAAATTTTGGGGTTTTTTTGCTTTACATTTTCATAATTGAGAGCTGGGCCCACATCTGATCCTTGAACATCAACATATGCCGGGATTTCAGGCTAGAAAAAAAAAAAGATATAGTCAGTGATATCTAAAAAATGAAGAGATTATATAAAAAAACCTCCAGAAAAAACATAAAAAGATAACAATAATTACAATTACCAGTTATCAGCATAGTTATCAAACTAGTCTGAATCCAAACTGTGGGACATTTTAGACAAAAAAAAAGCATATCCAGAACTGCCCGGAATCACTCCTGGAATGCAAAAGAGCAGGTTTTCCGCTAGAGATGAGCGACTCATTCAAAATTTTATTTGCCGAACTTTTCATAAGATTCGTATATTCAACGTTAAATCTGCGTACAAATCATACGTTATTATGTGGCGTTTAGCGAACATCCGCGCACTAATAACAAACGTTCAGTTTTAAAAGGTACACAACTTCTTTGAACACGTACGCATGAGCGTACAAATTGCGTACGAAAATGACGGGCTTTGCTGGAGAGGAATGGTGGAGCAGGAGGAACGCTCTGAGTCTGACCCCTGGCTTCATATGGATACTGTATCAGCAGATGACAGCAGATCATCCGGCTGAGACTGAGATGAGCGTGCCATCCACTCCACTACCTCATCCACTTTCTCCTCCACTACAATTTTGCGCCTTGGTGGGTTATCCTGGTGGAACACCGGCCAAGTATTGCAAATTCTACAAATAGAAGATCCGGCTACAGGTCCTTTGGCACTGCTGCCCTGTGCTAACTTTTTCTTTTTTTTTAGAGCTCGAGGTCTGACTGGAACTGGACCTCTTTTGCTTATCCATTTCAGACATTTGTCACTTTACTCTGTGGCCCTGCAGCTGGTCTTTGTCCCTGTGTCTCTCCCTGTGTCTCTCCCTGTGTCTCTCCCTGTCTCTCTCCCTGTCTCTCTCTCTGTCCCTCTCTCTGTCCCTCTCTCTTCCTGCCTGATTAATTACTAGCCCTGCTCTTGCCCTGAACTTGCCCTGCAGTATCCCAGATGTGTAATATAGATTCCCTGAACAATTATAACCTAATTTCAATAACACAGGTCTCCGGTCTCACACACAGTGCTTCTGCTCGTCTCAGCAGTCGCATCAGAAGTGATGCGTCATTGGCTTACTGAGCCTGAGTCAATCAGAGCAAGCCCTGCCCACTAGGTCAGGTGACCACTTTCTTCTCGGGCTTTTGCGCACGAATAACAAGCTAACAGTAAAGGTTTGCTAATTACTTGAATTCGTAAGCAACAGTGTATAGAGTAACTTATAGGTAGCATTAGCGTACAATTTATCGGCCAACTACGTAGCGAATGCGTAGAAAGCCTTAGGAACATTTTCGAATCTTAATGGAGCAAATCACCTATTATTCGGATTTGCTTTGCTGCTGAAAATTTCCAAGATTCAATACGAATCAACAAATCGACAAATAGATTAGCTCATCTCTATTCTCAACCCCATTTGTGCCTCACATTACAAAACATTTACACAAAATCAGGACTATTGGCAAATATATCTATTTTACATATTCTTTTGAACTTTCTCCCATATGTTTAGTACTTGATGCTCTATATTTTGAAGGTTATTGAATCTTTTGAAAAAAAAAAATAAAAATAAAATGAGGATTAGATGATGATTCTAGACAATTTACTTGCTGAGCATCAAAAGGAACCATCATGTCTAGCCTTGGGTTTTGGCTAAGACCCGCCTCCTCATCCTTTCTCTGCCTTCCTTAAAGGGGTTATCCCTCATACATCATATAGTACATGGCAACCTCTTTCTAACAAAGCTAGAACCAGGTTATGATGTGAATTGCAGCCTGTCAAGAGTTTTTTCCCAGCATGTCCCAGTATTGTATTGAATTTGTATAATGGCAAGGTGGAGTCTTTGACCAAATTTGAACTAAGGTAACCATGGAAATATCTACAAGTCCCAATTCTACCTGACATAATATGAGACAGACTGGTTACTGAGGAAACCTTGTCTGACAACATAATTTAAACAGTGTGATTGTGTATCCTGAGTAATCAAACTGTCAGACAGGACTGAGCCAGTCAGATGAGCGGGCAGCAGTCACCTTCTGTCATCTCCGCAGTGGATTATAATGAATATACACAGAGATCTACTTTATCACGTGTCATCATAGTTACCTCCAGCTGATCGTAGGCACTTGTAATTTCTGACAACTTTAGATTGGCATATAAGGGTTCAGGCTGAAGAAACAAAAATGTGAAATTTTATTCAATTAAAAGAAATTACTGGTTGAGATGCATTAATTTCTTAAACTTTGATTCAGCTCCAACTCAACCAAATTGGCTGTCTGATTCAATTGGTTTCCAAACAAATTCCACCCAAATTGAAAGTACTCTGATTGCCTGGAAAAGTCTCTCTCTCTCTCTCTCTCTCTCTCTCTCTCTCTCTCTGATTCTCTGAAAAAGTGTTGAGTGAATCGAAGTTAAACGAATTGACTTCGATCTGAATTTCAGGAAAAATTTCATTTGCCATGAATACAAATTTTCAGGTACTTCGTGGTAATGAGTCAATTTTTTCCTGAAATGGCTGTAAAAAAAACATCCTCACCTCATTTATTGGAGTGCGAAAAGGCAGTCGCACCCATCTTGATTGAAGAAAATGTGCAGTTTCTCGCAAGCGCTGACTTGTGAAGTCACCGTGTCAGCACGTTGGGTGGGGGCGGTGATGCCATCAGTGATGATATCAAAGTGCTACCCATCGTGATGAAGTCACCATTTATTTTTTTAAACTCCTGATTAACCCCTTGATAGGGTGAAGGTGACTCAGCATTGAACAAAGCATCTGAAGGGTTAAATGAGGGGTATGGGGGGTTACTGTCCATACAATGGAATGCAATTTGTGAGAAAGTGATTTATGACAAATTACATTTTAAACTTCGCTCATCTCTATTCTAATCGCATAAAAATCGGAAGAATTAAAACTTTTTGGATAACTCAATTTGAATTTTAAGAATTTACTGGTGATTGTTTTTAGAGGTTTACCTCTCTAAATGACTATTATTTAATCAATGTAATTTTGAATTGATTTTTTTATTCTGCCACTTTGACCCAACGAGTCTATGGTTTAGCAACACTGGGAATACTGCAGATCATTTAAATGAATGGACGACCACGTATGAGGTGATAACCGGTAGGCTACGGCAAAGCTCCTTTTTGTGTATCATCTCTCTGCTCCGGCAGAGAATTCCAGGACCCTCTTTATGATATCCACATGGCCTATTAGAAAAATTGCCAATCAAATCTTAGCATGTCACCTCAGCACTTGTCGGCTTCTCGGACATTTCGCTTCTCGGCCATCGTCTTCTCCCCTGCTTTTCTATGGAAAGAATAATTATGCCCTAGTTATTCAGAGATGAAGATGAGATGTAAAGAAAAAGAAAGAAAAACTCTCAGAGAACATTTACATAATTCTCATTTTAGTACGTTTTCTAAAATAATTGTAGCAATCAACTTTTAATCTACAAGAGGAACCTTGCTCGTATTGCCTAAAGTGGCCGCAAAGGGGAATGAGGCTTACTTGTACTCTTGATATTTGAAGGCGGTCTATGTATATTTGTGCCTTAAGCTAAAGAGTCCTCCTGTCACGCTGCGGTGTGGCGGGGCAAATCCACACCGAGCATACCGATACACTACAGTAGATGAAAACCAATCAGCAGCAAGAAGCAGTGGCAAAGGAAACCACTGAACCAAGTCACCGGAAACACCAAAACCAAACCCAGAGGGCAGAAAACCCATGGCCCGTTCTTCACAGGCCCCAGATGGTAGGGATGCACTATCCAGAACTCACTGGCTGCAACCTCCAGGGTCCCGGTGCACCTGGCAACTTAACTGCTGATACTGCTGATAGAAGCACAGCAGTCCATACAACCAAAGACTGAGCCAGGCACATGTACTGGAAACCCAAACACCTAACAGGACTCAGTACACGCCCAACAAACCCAGGAACCAGCTTAACCGGCAACAACTCACAGTATCGCTGTTCCCCCTCCGGGGAACCCTGGAGCCCTCTCACCGAAGGCACATACAGGAAATGTCTGACTCCATGTCAGAAGACGCATGCAGTCACAGACCAAACACCCACCCGTACATAAACCACACACCATAAAATAAGGGAAAAGGAGAGGGGATGAGGACCTCGGAGACCTCGATGACATATTAAGTGCCACAAGGACTGGGCAGATGGAATCCCAGGAAAGGTGCAAGCTCCAGCACCAACGGAGGCTGGAGCACAACTCCACAGGCTAGCAACAACAGAATAAAAGCACCTAGTGACCACCCGTCAATATGTTAACC
>ONZH01024074.1:0-17364 GCA_900303285.1 Rhinella marina | reverse complement strand
ATACAGGGCCACGATAATTTTTAATGTGCTTTGCCTGCTCCCGCAGTGTACTCGATCAATCTGTAGTCACAGCCATACAGGACCATGCTAAATTTTTATGTGCTTCCCTGCTAACGCAGTTAACTCGTCACTCTGTGGTCACAGCCATACAGGGCCACAATAAATGTAATGCTTCGCCTGCTCCTGCAGTGTAACTCGTTCCTCTGTTGTCATAGCCATACAGGATCACGCTAAATTTTAACGTGCTTCGCCTGCTCCCGCAGTGTAACTCGTCACTCTGTTGTCACAGCCGTACAGGGCACGTAAAATTAATGTGTTTGGCCTGCTCCCGAAGTGTAATCTCGGTCACTCTGTAGTCACAGCCATACAGGGCCATGAATAAATTTTAACGTGCTTCACCTGCTCCCACAGTGTAACTCGGTCACTCTGTTGTCACAGCCATACAGGGCCACTGATAATTTTAATGTGCTTCGCCTGCTCCCGCAGTGTAACTCGGTCAGTTGTCACAGCCATACAGGGCATGATAAATTTTAATGTGCTTCGCCTGCTCCCGCAGTGTAACTCGGTCACTCTGTTGTCACAGCCATACAGGGCCATGCTAAATTTTTATGTGCTTCGCCTGCTCCTGCAGTGTAACTCGGTCACTCTGTTGTCATAGCCATACAGGGCCACGCTAAATTTTAACGTGCTTCGCCTGCTCCCGCAGTGTAACTCGATCACTCTGTTGTCACAGCCGTACAGGGCCACGATAAATTTTAATGTGCTTCGCCTGCTCCCGAAGTGTAACTCGGTCACTCTGTAGTCACAGCCATACAGGGATATGATAAATTTTAACGTGCTTCACCTGCTCCCACAGTGTAACTCGGTCACTCTGTTGTCACAGCCATACAGGACCATGATAAATTTTTATGTGCTTCGCCTGCTCCCGCAGTGTAACTCGGTCCCTCTGTAGTCACAGCCATACAGGGCCACGATAAATTTTAATGTGCTTCGCCTGCTCCCGCAGTGTAACTCGGTCACTCTGTAGTCACAGCCATACAGGGTCACTCAAAATTTTTATGTGCTTCGCCTGCTCCCCCAGTGTAACTCGGTCACTCTGTTGTCACAGCCATACAGGGTCACGATAATTTTTAATGTGCTTTGCCTTCTCCCGCAGTGTACCTCGGTCACTCTGTAGTCACAGCCATACAGGGCCACGATAAATTTTAATGTGCTTCGCCTGCTCCCACAGTGTAACTCGGTCACTCTGTTGTCACAGCCATACAGGACCACAATAAATTTTAATGTGCTTCGCCTGCTCCTGCAGTGTAACTCGGTCACTCTGTTGTCATAGCCATACAGGGCCACGCTAAATTTTAACGTGCTTCGCCTGTTCCCGCAGTGTAACTCGGTCACTCTGTTGTCACAGCCGTACAGGGCCACGATAAATTTTAATGTGCTTTGCCTGCTCCCGAAGTGTAACTCGGTCACTCTGTAGTCACAGCCATACAGGGCCATGATAAATTTTAACGTGCTTCACCTGCTCCCACAGTGTAACTCGGTCACTCTGTTGTCACAGCCATACAGGGCCACGCTAAATTTCAATGTGCTTCGCCTGCTCCCGCAGTGTAACTCGGTCACTCTGTTGTCACAGCCATACAGGGCCATGATAAATTTTAATGTGCTTCGCCTGCTCCCGCAGTGTAACTCGGTCACTCTGTAGTCATAGCAATACAGGGCCACGCTAAATTTTAATGTGCTTCGCCTGCTCCCGCTGTGTAACTCGTTCACCTCTGTTGTCACAGCCATACAGGGCCATGCTAAATTTTTATGTGCTTCGCCTGCTCCCGCAGTGTAACTCGGTCCCTCTGTAGTCACAGCCATACAGGGCCACAATAACATTTTAATGTGCTTCGCCAGTTCCCGCAGTGTAACTCGGTCACTCTGTAGTCACAGCCATACAGGGTCACTCAAAATTTTAATGTGCTTCGCCTGCTCCCGCAGTGTAACTCGGTCACTCTGTAGTCACAGCCATACAGGGTCACTCAAAATTTTTATGTGCTTCGCCTGCTCCCCCAGTGTAACTCGGTCACTCTGTTGTCACAGCCATACAGGGTCACTCTAAATTTTTATGTGCTTCGCCTGCTCCCCCAGTGTAACTCTGTCACTCTGTTGTCACAGCCATACAGGGTCAGGCTAAATTTTAATGTGCTTCGCCTGCTCCCGAAGTGTAACTCGGTCACTCTGTAGTCACAGCCATACAGGGCCACGATAATTTTTAATGTGCTTTGCCTGCTCCCGCAGTGTAACTCGGTCACTCTGTAGTCACAGCCATACAGGGTCACTCAAAATTTTTATGTGCTTCGCCTGCTCCCCCAGTGTAACTCGGTCACTCTGTTGTCACAGCCATACAGGGTCACTCTAAATTTTTATGTGCTTCGCCTGCTCCCCCAGTGTAACTCTGTCACTCTGTAGTCACAGCCATACAGGGCCACGATAAATTTTAATGTGCATCGCCTGCTCCCGCAGTGTAACTCGGTCACTCTGTAGTCACAGCCATACAGGGCCACGATAATTTTTAATGTGCTTTGCCTGCTCCCGCAGTGTAACTCGGTCACTCTGTTGTCACAGCCATACAGGGCACCAATAAATTTTAATAGTGCTTCGCCTGCTCCTGCAGTGTAACTCGGTCACTCTGTTGTCATAGCCATACAGGGCCACGCTAAATTTTAACGTGCTTCGCCTGCTCCCGCAGTGTAACTCGGTCACTCTGTTGTCACAGCCATACAGGGTCACTCTAAATTTTTATGTGCTCCGCCGGCTCCCCCAGTGTAACTCGGTCACTCTGTTTTCAAAGCCATACAGGGTCACGCTAAATTTTTATGTGCTTCGCCTGCTTCCGCAGTGTAACTCGGTCACTCTTTTGTAACAGCCATACAGGGCCACGATAAATTTTAACGTGCTTCGCCTGCTCCCGCAGTGTAACTCGGTCACTCTGTTGTCACAGCCGTACAGGACCACGATAAATTTTAATGTGCTTTGCCTGCTCCCGAAGTGTAACTCCGTCACTCTGTTGTCACAGCCATACAGGACCACGATGAATTTTAACGTGCTTCGCCTGCTCCCTCAGTGTAACTCGGTCACTCTGTTGTCACAGCCATACAGGGCCATGATAAATTTTAATGTGCTTCGCCTGCTCCCGCAGTGTAATTCGGTTACTGTGTAGTCACAGCCATACAGGGCCACGCTAAATTTTATTTGTGCTTCGCCTGCTACCTCACTCTAACTCGTTCACTCTTTTGTCACCGCCATACAGGGTCTCTCTAAATTTTATTCCTTCGACTGCTACCTCAGTCTAACTCGGTCACTCTGTTGTCACCTCCATGCTGTGTCAGGCTACATGTTTGGGTGGCTCACCTGCTACCTCATGTAACTTGGTCACTTGTTGGTATAACCGCCATGCTGTGTCAGGCTTATGCCTGCGTCTTGGTGCGGTGGTTAGGACAGTAGTGCCAGCATGGGCATGGGTGATGGACCTTCGTTGCACCTAGTTGGGTGCTTCCCTAACACGTGATGGGCATGTACCTCGCCCTTCTTGGTTTGGGTAAGCATAATTGCCTTGAGGGTCATTACCAGGCTGTTGCCCGAGAATTTGGGGTAATGGTGGGATTAGGCAGCCTCAGTTGCATCCATGCATGCTACCCCAGCTGTTTCCTGTCCATTTCCGTGGTGTTTCCATCATTTTCTGCGGTTTCCAGGTTTTCACCCAGCCTTCCCTAGGCAGAGTCTTGGTCCCCTGCAAAACATGCTCGAGTCTCCCATTGACTTCAATGGGGTTCGTTATTAGAAACGAGCACCCGAGCATCGGGAAAAATTCGACTCGAATAACGAGCACCCGAGCATTTTAGTGCTCGCTCATCTCTAGTACTTACCCAGATTTCTTTTCTCTTTTGAAGAGGATTTCTCCCACTCTTCTGGGAGCAGCTCCTCAGGTACCTCCATCCACGACCGATCCTTGCGGACACGGTCATGGTAGAGGTCGCTTCGGGTGTCCCATAATTCTGGACGTTCTTCTACAAGGGTAATCATTTTTTCAATGGAAATATACATATTTATGCCTGGGTATGATATATGTCTGTCTCTCAGAAATTATCAAATGCCTCTGGCAATAAACCAGTTGGAGCCAGACTATAGTCTGGAAAATGTATTAATTTTGGGGGCTGGATTAGAGCCAAATATGCATATATACGGACATGGATCCGCAAAAATACGGAAGACATACGGAAAGTCTTCCATAGCGTTCCGCATTTTTGCGGACCCATTGACTTGTATGGGGCCACGGACGTGATTTTGCGGCCAAGTATAGGACATGTTTTATTTTTTTTGCGGGAGAACTTCCGTGACATGCACGGTGTGCATTCCGCATTTTTTTTCTTATGCAAAATGAATGGGGCCGTATGGCTTCGCATCTTATCCGCAAAATTGAGGATAAGATACGGAAATGTACATACGGTCGTGTGAATGGGACCTTAAGGAACAATAAAATGGCAGACTAGATGGACCAGGTGGCCTTTTTCTGCCGCTAATTTTCTATGTTTGTATGTTTTTATTTTATTAATATCATTTCATCTTTTATATCATATGTTCCATACATAGGTGAAAGATATATATATATATATTTTTTTTAGAAATGAGATTACATTTTAAATGTTTAATTAAAGAATTAATTTCCCAACAGCAGAAATGTGAGTGTTGTATTAAGCAATTACATCTCACTCCAAGTATATTAGTCAACTACTGTGCAAGAGCGGGAATAGAAAACAAACATCTCAGCACTTCTCCAGAAACCTGTTCTATGCCTCTAATCAGCTTTACAGCAGAATTTCTTAAAAAATTCATTGTTGCTAAATATTTAACACTAAGATACAGAAACCCAATGGAAAAAGTAAAAAATGAAATTGGTGGATTTCTTATTTCAGAGTATAAAGCAATCATCAAGCAATTACATGAGCATGAATGTGCTTTATAATATAATACTGGTTCAATATTTACTTTAATTAGCTCATGGGGAGCTTTAGTATATGCCTCATGATAAAATTGGCAAACAGCTAGATTATCTCATCTCAGTAGGAGCAGCGCTGCAGTAACCAGCTTCATCCGCTACACAAGAGAAGGAGCTTTATGCCCCTTTCACACGAGCGGGAGACTCGCATGTCTCCCGCAACGCATCTAACAGGGCTGGACTCTGCACGGACAGGGAATCGCATAGCATTATATGCGATCCCAGTCAGTGCCGGAGTCCAGACCTGTAGATGCGTTGCGGGAGACATGCGAGTCTCCCGCTCGTGTGAAAAGGGCATTATAGTTTCAGTGCCTATTTTCAGTGTTGTAGCTACACCCAAACCATTGATTGGTGGGGTGCAGGGTGATAGACCCCCCCCCTTTCCCCCGGATCTGATATTGTTGCTTTATAACTTAACAACATCAACAAAATCCTATAAAAAATTTTAACATTATATAAACTTTAAAAATAAGGTTTTTATTGGAGGTTTCCATAATAACTAATGAAATAAAACAGTAATACTTTTAAAAGGATATTGAAATATTTCTATAGCTTGTTATGTATTTCAATGAAGTTACATATTTCTCATTTATTAAAACACTTGTTCACTTTTCTTTTCTTTATTGTGTATGTGTAATTTTGCTTTATGTCTGGTAAAGAAAATCAACTTTGTCGTCATTTAATATCAATTTTGTTGATAAAAGATTTAGTCTGCCTAGGGACCTTTGCTACATTTAATGAATAAAATTACTTGAATAGTCCCTGAGTCATGTCATAATTAAGGATGCTACCAATTACTCACCCTGCCGAGAAAAGTTTATTTCTTAAGGTCTACTTGTTAGGCCAGTGGAAAAAAATCTATTCCTAAGTGAATCATCTCACTTTCAGCCCATGACTTTCAGAAAAGCATGACCATTCAACTTATTCTACTATTTACCCCCTTGCAAAAAACATTACACTCAATTATAAGAACTTAAGAATGTTGTATTTTGTTGTGTGGCTTTATGGCAAAAAAAGAAATGATTTCTACCCGCTCACATTATCTGACTGTTGACTACTACATAGGAAGTTTCCTTTATGGAATTGTAGAAATGTGTAGAATTTGTTCATGGTTTCATTTTTCATAATCCTTTTCACCGGTCCATTGATCATAAATGTTAGTTTAGACTATCTAACTGAATACTAGATAATTTTCAAAGATATTCTGAATCATGTTCTTTGACAGTGTACATACAAGAAGAGGGTGCCATACCAAAGATTAAAATTGGTCCCCCCATTAGGCTATGTTCCCAGGTTCTTTCACCTAGGAGATGATCACCTGATGTCTGTTTACCCTGACATGCCCTTTTGGACCATTTATGCTCTGTTTAATTCCTTGACATTTTTGTTTGCTAATAATGCAGTTCTAGAGAACCTGCATAGATTCCTGCTAGAGATGAGCGAATCGTCAATGATTCGCTTCGTTGAATAATCGCCAAATTTTTAAAAAGATTTGCTTTGGGTAAGAATTTGTTCAGTCCAAGTTGCTTTGCTTCTATATGCTTGAGGCTTCGAATGTTAAAAAAATATTCATTATTCACAAATAACAAACATACAGTCTAGTTAAAGGGTATTCCCATCTCACAAATGTAGTTTGTATAGTTAGATATAGCCATACCAATATTATTACTAATAGAATGCATTTATATAATATGCACCGTTTAGAATATTTGCCTATTTGTATATCCATTGTACCACACACATCAGTCAGGCTGTTGCCCCTGGTTACGGCCACCGCGGCCGTGTAGTAGTGGTGGCCGGCTTACTCTTGTTCAAACCCGCTCTGAGGTAACTGCTGTATTATGAACGCTCATTGCATGAGCATGCGGAGACACATCTTAGGGTTGTAGCATTTTTGTCTGCGCTTCCAAAACGCAGAGAAACGGATCCTGTTCCAAGATTAATTCATCTCTATGGAGCAGGATCCGTTTATAAAGTCTGTGTTTTGGACGGATCCTGACCATTGCGTTTTGGACTGGTAGCGTCCAAAATGCAGATATGAAAGTACCCTAAGATTACCTCACAGCGGGTTTGAAAATGAGCAAGCCGGCCACCACTACTACACGGCCACGGTGGTCGTAACTATGGGCAACGGCCTGACTGATGTGTGTGGAACAATGTCTATACAAATAGGCAAATCTTCTAAACGGTACATTTTATATAAATACATTCTATTAGTAATAATATGGGTATGGCTATATCTAACTATACAAACTACATTTGTGAGATGGGAATACCCCTTTAAGTACGCTACTTAACTGAATATGTACGCATTAGCGTACAAATGATCAGATGCATAGTGTTAGCATAAAAAGATTTAAGAACATTTACGAAGAATCTGAAAAGATTCTGATTCGCTTTGGCGTAGGAAATAACGAAGGTTCGTAATAAATATACAAAGCAGCGAATAGATACGCTCATCTCTAGTTCCTGCCAAGTACTATCATAGAAGACTAGACCTTTCAGGGCAGAGCCATCTCTTTCTAAGACCTATTAGAAGACGTAAGCTGTGTGTCTATGGTACAGTATGTGTGGCCTTGATGCTAATGTGCAAACACTCATTTTTGTCAACAAAGAATCATAAAGTAGCTTAAGATGTTTTTCTGTAAGTAAGTTTTTTTTTTTAGCTTTACTACTAATGTTGAGCGAATTGATCCAGGCTAAGTGAAATTCAATTCAAATTTCAGCTGGATTTCCTCGTTCTTCATGATAGTGAATCGATTTTCTCTGAATGGCGGTAAAAAAAAAATCACACTTACCTCATCCATTTGAGCGTGAAGAGCTGGCCACTGCCATCTTGATTGAAGATCTTGCATGAAATCCCATGCAGGGTGATGTATGACACCACGCCGGCCAACGTGATGGATGTGATGAGATTTCACAATAGATCTTCAATCAAAATGGTGGTGGCCGGTTCTTCGCAATCAAATGGATGAGGCAAGAATTATTTTATAAAACTTTTTTTTAATGTTACACTATAATATCAATGTCAGATGCTGTGGTCAGCTATATACGCAGCATCTGAGGGGTACAATGATGGGGGCAGTGCAATTGCCTCTTTCTGTCATTGAACCCACTAATTGCAAATAAATGTGCTTCGTGACAAAGTAATTTTTTTACAAAGTAAAATTTTTGTAAAATTTGGCGAAGCAGCTGAATCAAATTTTTAAATACTTCGTTCATCACTATTTACTACTAACCTTGTATATGTAGACAGAAAATACCTAGGGGGTCATTTATTAATCTGAAATAGGCCTAAATTATTAGGCGCAGATGGTGGCGCAATGGTTAGTTGCAGAGCTATCTGTGGCTTTTATCCACTCACTCCAGGTCTAAGATTGTGGATGTGGCGTGGGTGGGGAAGGGGACGGGCCGGCAAGCCATCTCATTCATTATTTTCTGCATTCTGTATTGTACTACATTGAAACTGTCAGTTTCATACTGACAGTGTGTCTGTGAGATCAAGCCTGGGGTCTGGATCTCACAAGCTTCCATACATGGCAGACCCTGAGGCATTTATGAGGCCTGATGCTGCTATGACAGTAATCAGCTCTGTGTCACGACAGCATTGGGGTTGATGGAGAAGCAGAGGAAGCTCCCTTTCTCTGCAATTCTCTTATATGCCGTGGACAGAGTTTATCACAGCATATAAGGGGTCAATCCGCCGGCAACTGCGTGTACAGCAATGACAGCAGATATAGCAGGGGCCCGGATGTCAGTCACAGCCTGGCCCCTGCAATTATCGGGCACACAAAGATCAAGTTCCCGCCCGATCATCATGATTTACTAGTACGTCAATTTGCAGAAAGTCACTTCCCGCTGTGACGTACTAATACGTCACATGTCACCAAGATGTTAAAAAAACACCCTGCACCATCATATGGTTTTATGGTTTTTCATATTAGAAAGCTTCCAAAAACAGTATTAATGAAGAAAAAGTGTGGCTTGTTGGAACAAAGCATCCAAAAACTATCTATTAATGGGGCATAATACCTGCCCACATTTAGACATTTAGAAAGAAATGTACATTGTCAGAAGAAATAATGGTTCATTCTGCACAAGCATCCAAAAACTAGGCTGTAATGGGGGCAGAATGACTGGATGTACTTATACATGGCATGCACAACCATCAATTTTCAGAAGAAAGTTGTGGCCTTTTCTGCACAGGCCTTAACATGGGCAGAATAGGCATGCACAAATGTTAAACTGTCAGAATTAAAAGTGGGTTTTTACAGTATGCACAAGCATCCAAAAATTTTCTTTAACGGGGAGAAAGACCCTCCTGTATTTGCACAAACAAAGTTGCAAAAACAAAGAACTGTTAATTGTCAGAAAAGAGAGTGGTTTGTTCTCAACTAGCCTGAAAAAAAATATTTCTTTTAATTGGGAGCAGCAATACAGTACAGCTGTGAAACATGTAGGGTAATAGTGGCATGTGGCTGTAATTGTAGTGGCAACAGTAGCAGCACAGCATGGAACAGACAGGGCAATAGATTTGTGTAGTGGTACATAAGTGTAGTAGTAGTAGTAGAGATGACGGTGGGGGGTATGGGAAGTGGCATTAGGGGATTACAGATTACAGATCCCTAACTCATTCACTTTGGTAAAAGTGATGTTTTAAACATTGGAGGAGGACAAGTTAGTTTGTTTGGGTGTCACTACATTCCTTGTCATGCAGGAAAGCCTCTCTGACACTGGAGGCTATCCAATAGGGAACAGAGAGAAAATACTGGGCCGGTTGTTTCCACTGTTCCAGTCTTCCTGTCCAGAAGCTCATGGGCTCAGGGAACAAGTGTTTATTTATAATAATGTTGATGATTATGGCTTACAGCCAAGGAAACCCCAACAGTCATTATCTCAGAAAATTAGAATATTATATTAGACCAACAGTAAAAAAAAATTAAACACAGAAATGTTGGCCAAATGAAAAGTATGTACAGTAAATACATTCAATACTTGGTTGGGGCTCTTTTTGCATGAATGACTGCATCAATGCGGCGTGGTATGGAGGCGATCAGCCTGTGGCACTGCAGAGGTGTTATGGAAGCCCAGGTTGCTTTGATAGCAGCCTTCAGCTCGTCTGCATTGTTGGGTCTGGTGTCTCTCATCTTCCTCTTGACAATACCCCATGTCCTGCTGGAAAATTAAAATTTCATCGCCAAAAGCTTGTCGGCAGAGGGAAGCATGAAGTGCTCTAAAATTTCCCGGTAGAAAGCAGCACTGACTTTGGTCTTGATAAAACACAATGGACCTACACCAGTAGATGACATGGCTCCCCAAACCATCACTGATTGTGGAAACTTCACACTAGACCTCAAGCAGCTTGGATTGAGTGCCTCTCCACTCTTCCTCCAGACTCTGGAAACTTGATTTCCAAATGAAATGCAAAAATTACTTTAATCTGAGAACACCACCTTTGACCACTGATCAACAGTCCAGTTCTTTTTATCCTTGGCCCAGGTAAGATGCTTCTGGCATTGTCTATTGGTTATGAGTGACTTGACACATGAAATGCGACATTTGGAGCACATGTCCTGGATACATCTGTGTGTGGTGGCTCTTGAAGTATTGACTCCAGCAGTAGTCCACTCCTTGTGAATCTCCCCCAAATTTAGGAAAGGCCTTTTCTTAGCAATCCTATCAAGGCTGCAGTTCTCCCTGTTGCTTGTGCACCTTTTTCTACCACCCTTTTCCTTCCACTCAACTTTCCATTAATATGCTTTGATACAGCACTCTGTGAACAGCCAGCTTCTTTAGCAATAACCTTTTGTGGCTTACCCTCCTTGTGGAGTGTGTCAATGACAGCCTTCTGGACATCTGTCAAAACAGCAGTCTTCCCCATGATTGTGTCGCCTACTGAACCAGACCTTTTTAAAGGCTTATGAAGCCTTTGCAGGTGTTTTGAGTTAAATATTCTAATTTTCTGAGATAATGAATTTTAGGTTTACCTTGGCAGTAAGTAGAAATGAGCGAACATGCTCGTCCGAGCTTGGTGCTCGTTCGAGCATTAGGGTATTCGTACGTGCTAGATGCTCAGATGAGCATATCGCGATACTCGAGGAAATTGCATCTTCCTCTACCTGCATGTTAGGCGCCTTTTTCTCAGCTAATCAACATGCAGGAGAGTCTTTGGTACCCCCTACCATCACGTGGAACCCCTACAAGTCGATAGCAGGGAATGGCTGGCCAGATCAGATGACCTGGGAATATAAGAATCTGATCCCGCGCTGCTCGCCTCAGACGCCGCCTGGATGAGATTAGGGATAGAGCTGCTGTCTGTCAGGGAGAGTGTTAGGGCCTCAATTTAGATGTTGGTTAGGCAGGAATCATACTCAAAGAACCCAACAGCCCTTCTAAGGGCTACAAGCACCTTTTTTTTTGGTCTCCTCCTGGCTGCTGGCTGGGACTTGTAGTGCAGCTACCACCATCTTAGCTGCACACTGTGCAAAGCGACTGGTGGCAGAAAGGGGACAGCACGTGGTCCACACATACACCAAAGAAATTGCCCAAAGTCCTCTCAGTACTCATTTTTGCTGCTGCTGCTGTACCTTGGCTTGTTGGGATCTGTAGTGCAATCTAGGGAATACATTTTTTCTCTCAATTATATATACTACAGTGCAGTGAACAATTCTGTAGTGTGCGGTACAGTAGCCGCAGTCTAGAAAATAAGTTTTTTCTCTCAGTTATATATACTGTAGTTCAGTAAATAATTCTGTGGTGTGCGGTACAGTAGCCGCAGTCTAGAGAATACTTTTTTCTCTCAGTTATATATACTACAGTGCAGTGAACAATTCTGTGGTGTGCTGTACAGTAGCCACAGTCTAGACAATACGTTTTTTCTCTCAGTTATATATACTACAGTCCAGTTAAAAGTTCTGTGGTGTGCGTTACACTAGCCGCAGTCTAGAGAGCACTTTTTTTTCTCTCAGTTATATATACTACAGTGCAGTGAAAAATTCTGTGGTGTGCGGTACAGTAGCCACAGTCTAGAAAAAAGAAAAAAAGGTTTTTCTCTCAGTTATATATAATACAGTGCAGTCAAAAATTCTGTAGTGTGCGGTACAGTAGCCGCAGTCTAGAAAATATGTTTTTTTCTCTCAGTTATATATACTACAGTGCAGTGAACAATTAGGTGGTGTGCGGCACAGTAGCCGCAGTCTAAAGAGTACGTTTTTTCTCTCAGTTATATATAATACAGTGCAGTGAACAATTCTGTACTGTGCGATACAGTAGCCGTAGTGTAGAAAATGCGTTTTTTCTCTCAGGTATATAAACTACAGTGCAGTGAACAATTCTGTAGTGTGCGGTACAGTAGCCACAGTCTAGAAAATATGTTTTTTTCTCTCAGTTATATATACTACAGTGCAGTGAACAATTCTGTGGTGTGCAGTACAGTAGCTGCAGTCTAAAGAGTACGTTTTTTCTCTCAGTTATATAAACTACAGTGCAGTGAACAATTCTGTAGTGTGCGGTAAAGTAGTCACAGTCTAGAAAATATGTTTTTTCTCTCAATTATATATAATACAGTGCAGTGAAGAATTCTGTGGTGTGCGGTACAGTAGCCGCAGTCTAGAAAATATGTTTTTTCTCTCAGTTATATATACTACAGTCCAGTTAAAAGTTCTGTGGTGTGCGGCACAGTAGCCGCAGTCTAAAGAGTATGTTTTTTCTCTCAGTTATATATACTACAGTGCCGTGAACAATTCTGTGGTGTGCGGTACAGTAGCCACAGTCTAAAGAGTACGTTTTTTCTCTCAGTTACAGTATATATACTACAGTCCAGTGAAAAATTCTGTAGTGTGCGATACATTAGCCTCAGTCTAAAGAGTAAGTTTTTTCCTCTTAGTTATATATACTACAGTGCAGTGAACAATTCTGTGGTGTGTGGCACAATAGCCACAGTCTAAAGAGTATGTTTTTTCTCTCAGTTATATATAATATAGTCCAGTGAACAAGGGGATTACAGATTACAGATCCCTAACTCATTCACTTTGGCAAAAGTGATGTTTTAAACATTGGAGGAGGACAAGTTAGTTTGTTTGGGTGTCACTACATTTCGTGTCATGCAGGAAAGCCTCTCTGACACTGGAGGCTATCCAATAGGGAACAGAGAGAAAATACTGGGCCAGTTGTTTCCACTGTTGCAGTCTTCCTGTCCAGAAGCTCATGGGCTCAGGGAACAAGTGTTTATTTATAATAATGTTGATGATTATGGCTTACAGCCAAGGAAAACCCAAAAGTCATTATGTCTGAAAATTAGAATATTATATTAGACCAACATTAAAAAAAATGTAAACACAGAAATGTTGGCCAAATGAAAAGTATGTACAGTAAATGCATTCAATACTTGGTTGGGGCTCTTTTTGCATGAATGACTGCATCAATGCGGCGTGGTATGGAGGCGATCAGCCTGTGGCACTGCAGAGGTGTTATGGAAGCCCAGGTTGCTTTGATAGCAGCCTTCGATCGCATTGTTGGGTCTGGTGTCTCTCATCTTCCTCTTGACAATACCCCATAGATTCTCTACAGGGTTAAGGTCAGGCGAGTTTGCTGGCCAATCAAGCATAGTGATACTGTGGTTATTAAACCAGGTATTGGTACTTTTGGCCGTGTGGACAGGTGCCAAGTCCTGCTGGAAAATTAAAATTTCATCGCCAAAAAGCTTGTCGGCAGAGGGAAGCATGAAGTGCTCTAAAATTTCCCGGTAGAAAGCAGCACTGACTTTGGTCACAATAGCCGCAGTCTAAAGAGTATGTTTTTTCTCTCAGTTATATATAATACAGTCAAGTGAACAATTATGTGGTGTGCGGCATAGTAACCGCAGTCTAAAGAGTACGTTTTTTCTCTCAGTTATATACTACAGTACAGTGAACAATTATGTGTTTGCGACACAGTAGCCACAGTCTAAAGAGTATGTTTTTTCTCTCAGTTATATATACTACAGTGCAGTGAACAATTCTGTAGTGTGCGGTACAGTAGCCGCAGTCTAGAAAATACGTTTTTTCGCTCAGTTATATATACTACAGTGCAGTGAACAATTATGTGGTGTGTGGCACAGTAGCCGCAGTCTAAAGAGTACGTTTTTCTCTGTTATATAAACTACAGTCCAGTGAACAATTATGTGGTGTGTGGCACAGTAGCCGCAGTCTAAAGAGTATATTTTTTCTCTCAGTTATATATACTACACTCCAGTGAACAATTATGTGGTGTGCGGCATAGTAGCTGCAGTCTAAAGAGTACGTTTTTTCTCTCAGTTATATATACTACAGTGCAGTGAACAATTATGTGTGCGGCACAGTAGCCGCAGTCTAAAGAGTACGTTTTTTCTCTCAGTTATATATATATATATACTACAGTGCAGTGAACTATTCTGTAGTGTGCGGTACAGTAGCCTCAGTTTTTTCTCTCAGTTATATATGCTACAGTACAGTTAAGAATTCTATGGTGTGCTGTACAGTAGCCGCAGTCTAGACAACACGTTTTTTCTCTCAGTTATATATACTACAGTCCAGTGAACAATTATTTGGTGTGCGGCACAGTAGCCGCAGTCTAAAGAGTAAGTTTTTTCTCTGTTATATATACGACAGTCCAGTGAACAATTATGTGTTGTGCAGCACAGTAGCCGCAGTCTAAAGAGTATGTTTTTACTTTCACTTATATATACTACAGTCCAGTGAACAATTATGTGTTGTGCGGCACAGTAGCCGCAGTCCAAAGAGAATGTTTTTTCTCTCAGATATGTATAATACAGTCCAGTGAACAATTATGTTGTGTGCGGCACTTTAGCCGCAGTCTAAAGAGTACGTTTTTTCTCTCAGTTATATATACTACAGTCCAGTGAACAATTATGTGGTGTGCAGCACAGTAGCCGCAGTCTAAAGAGTACATTTTCTCTCAGTTATATATACTACAGTGCAGTGAACAATTATGTGGTGTGCGGCACAGTAGCCTCAGTCTAAAGAGTATGTTTTTTCTCTCAGTTATATATACTACAGTCCAGTGAACAATTATGTGGTGTGTGGCACAGTAGCCGCAGTCTAAAGAGTACGTTTTTTCTTTCAGTTATATATAATACAGTCCAGTGAACAATTATGTGGTGTGCAGAACAGTATCCGCAGTCTAAAGAGTACGTTTTTTCTCTCAGTTATATATACTACAGTCCAGTGAACAATGTTGTGTGCGGCACAGTAGCCACAGTCTAAAGAGTATGTTTTTACTTTCAGTTATATATACTACAGTCCAGTGAACAATTATGTGTTGTGCGGCACAGTAGCCGCAGTCCAAAGAGTATGTTTTTTCTCTCAGTTATGTATAATACAGTCCAGTGAACAATTATGTTGTGTGCGGCACTTTAGCCGCAGTCTAAAGAGTACGTTTTTTCTCTCAGTTATATATACTAAAGTCCAGTGAACAATTATGTGGTGTGCGGCACAGTAGCCGCAGTCTAAAGAGTACGTTTTTACTCTCAGTTATATATACTACAGTCCAGTGAACAATTATGTGGTGTGCGACACAGTAGCCCGCAGTCTAAAGAGTATGTTTTCTCTCAATTATATATACTACAGTCCAGTGAACAATTATGTGATATGCGGCACAGTAGCCGCAGTCTAAAGAGTATATTTTTTCTCTCAGTTATATATACTACAGTCCAGTGAACAATTATGTGGTGTGCGGCATAGTAGCCGCAGTCTAAAGAGTATGTTTTTTCTCTCAGTTATATATACTACAGTGCAGTGAACAATTATGTGGTGTGCGGCACAGTAGCCACAGTCTAAAGAGTACGTTTCTTCGCTCAGTTATATATACTACAGTGCAGTGAACAATTCTGTAGTGTGCAGTACAGTAGCCGCAGTCTAGAAAATACGTTTTTTCTCTCAGTTATATATATACTACAGTGCAGTGAACTATTCTGTAGTGTGCGGTACAGTAGCCGCAGTCTAGAAAATATGTTTTTTTCTCTCAGTTATATATGCTACAATACAGTTAAGAATTCTGTGGTGTGCGGTACAGTAGCCACAGTCTAGACAAAACGTTTTTTCTCTCAGTTATATATACTACAGCGAAGTGAACACTTCTGTGGTGTGCGGTACAGTAGCCGCAGTCTAAAGAGTACCTTTTTTCTCTCAGTTATATATACTACAGTGCAGTGAACAATTATGTGGTATGTGGTATAGTAGCCGCAGACTAAAGAGTATGTTTTTTCACTCAGTTATATTTACTACAGTCCAGTGAACAATTATGTGGTGTGCGGCACAGTAGCCGCAGTCTAAAGAGTACGTTTTTTCTCTCAGTTATATATACGACAGTCCAGTGAACAATTATGTGGTGTGCGTCACAGTAGCCGCAGTCTAAAGAGTAAGTTTTTTCTTTCAGTTATATATACTACAGTCCAGTGAACAATTATGTTTTGTGCAGCACAGTACCCGCAGTCTAAAGAGTACATTTTCTCTCAGTTATATATACTACAGTTCAGTGAAAAATTATGTAGTGTGCGGTACAGTAGCCTCAGTCTATAGAGTAAGTTTTTTTCTCAGTTATATATACTACAGTGCAGTGAACAATTCTGTAGTGTGCGGTACAGTAGCCTCAGTCTAGAAAATACGTTTTTTCTCTCAGTTATATATACTACAGTCCAGTGAACAATTCTGTGGTGTGCAGTACAGTAGCTGCAGTCTACATAGTACATTTTTTCTCTCAGTTATATATACTACAGTGTTGTGAACAATTATGTGGTGTGCGGCACAGTAGCCTCAGTCTAAAGAGTACGTTTTTTCTCTCAGTTATGTATAATACAGTCCAGTGAACAATTATGTTGTGTGCGGCACAGTAGCCGCAGGCTAAAGAGTAAGTTTTTTCTCTCAGTTATATATACTACAGTCCAGTGAACAATTATGTGGTGTGTGGCACAGTAGCCGCAGTCTAAAGAGTATATTTTTTATCTCAGTTATATATACTACAGTCCAGTGAACAATTATGTGGTGTGCGGCATAGTAGCCGCAGTCTAAAGAGTATGTTTTTTCTCTCAGTTATATATACTACAGTGCAGTGAACAATTATGTGGTGTGCGGCACAGTAGCCACAGTCTAAAGACTACGTTATTTCGCTCAGTTATATATAATACAGTGCAGTGAACAATTCTGTAGTGTGCGGTACAGTAGCCGCAGTCTAGAAAATACGTTTTTTCTCTCAGTTATATATGCTACAGTACAGTTAAGAATTCGGTGGTGTGTGGTACGTAGCGCAAGTTAGACAACACGTTTTTTTCTCTCATTATATATACTACA
>ONZH01024073.1:0-11769 GCA_900303285.1 Rhinella marina | reverse complement strand
AGGGTTTTTTTTAAGGTTGACTGTCCTGTGCTGAACTCTACATCAACATTTTGTCATGTATAAAAACTGATTTTTACAAGCGTGCATATTCTTAGCTTCCAACTTCAGTTCTCTGTACTAGGCCCTTCTGGGTCCAAAAGAATACTGCTCCTACTAATGCCCCTACCGTCAATTGTCTATTTGGAAACATACTGGGTGCAATCAAGAGCTGCTGAAGCTGCCTCCTCAACTTGTCTCTTCTCAACTATACTGGCCTGGGTGCTATACAAGTGCTGCCGCCTACTCCTCCGTCAATTGTCTTTTCTCAACTATACTGGACTGGGTGCTATACAAGTGCTGCCGCCTCCTCCTCCGTCAATTGTCTCTTCTCAACTATACTGGCCTGGGTGCTATACAAGTGCTGCCGCCTCCTCCTCCGTCAATTGTCTCTTCTCAACTATACTGGACTGGGTGCTATACAAGTGCTGCCACCTCCTCCTCCATCAATTGTCTCTTCTCAACTATACTAGACTGGGTGCTATACAAGTGCTCCCACCTCCTCCTCCATCAATTGTCTCTTCTCAACTATACTGGACTGGGTGCTATACAAGTGCTGCCGCCTCCTCCTCTGTCAATTGTCTCTTCTCAACTATACTGGACTGGGTGCTATACAAGTGCTGCCGCCTCCTCCTCCTCCGTCAATTGTCTCTTCTCAACTATACTGGCCTGGGTGCTATACAAGTGCTGCCGCCTCCTCCTCCGTCAATTGTCTCTTCTCAACTATACTGGACTGGGTGCTATACAAGTGCTGCCGCCTCCTACTCCGTCAATTGTCTCTTCTCAACTATACTGGACTGGGTGCTATACAAGTGTGGCGCCTCCTCTTCCATCAATTGTCTCTTCTCAACTATACTGGACTGGGTGCTATACAAGTGCTGGAGTAAGCCTGTCTGTCTTCTGACCTGTGATGTCACTGAGACCGCATCGACTTCAACGCAGCCTATTCTTGGGCTGGTGCCACGATCTACCGTGTGTTTTTGGTGCTCTGGCATGACATGGACTGCTCCAGCGGACATCTTCAATGCTGTTAAAGGATGTTGACCTGGCTGTCGACGACTATTTTTGCACTTTGATTTTTTCCACTTTTTTCATTGTAATAGCAACTGCAACTAAACGAAACTATACCCTATCAGACTCCCACTATTGTAGCTGCAATTATTCAGCCATTATAGCAAGGTTTGTTTTATGTTCGCTTCGTACGAATCAGAATTTCACGAAATTTCGACGAACCGAACCATACTTTTCAAAAGTTCGCTCATCCCTAATGATTTCCATTGACTCACCCCGGTCCAGTCTAGAACTTACCTTCTCATAGAAACTGATTAGATTAGTCGGACAGGACTGATCCTTAATAAAGCTGTTTTTCGCTGAGATATTGCAGGATAGTATTTCTTGAAGCAGTTTACCCACAAAGATGATAGACTTACCAGCCTGTTGTTTGCGGGTTCTATTTTTGAAACCTTTTTTTAGTATTGCCACCACATTTGATAAGTGCCAATCCTGTGGAACACTCTTTGTCATTATAGAGCCCTTCCCATCTCAGACAATGAGGACATATCGCTAGGATGTGCCCCCATTTTTTGAAAGGTGCACCTCTGGGACCCGCACCTATCTCTTAAATAAAGCCTTACACGAGTGCCCAGCTATCTTTGGAAACCCCATAGAAATGAATAGGGGTGCACCGTGCTTATGATTTTAGGGTGTTCACATTCTTTTATACATAATTCAATCTGTAAATCCTTAATTGTGTAATTGGGGTGAAAACTGAAGACTGAAACTACAGATTTTTGGGTGTTCACGTTCTTTTATACATAAGTAAATCCATTCATCCTTGCTTCTGTGGTGAAATTGTGCCCTGAGACTACTGCTATTTTACACTTACAGTTACCGTTACAGTACAGTATGTCCAAAAGGTGTCAGCGGGCAGTGGCCAAAATGTTTCTGGCCCTGGCAGAAGTAGCAGCAGAAGAAGGGGGGGGGGGTAGCAGAAGTCGCAGCGTCAGGCCAGAGCTGCCAGTGTCATCCAGCAGTCGTGTTTTGACCAGCTGTCCTAGAATGGTTAACTCAGTCTTCAACATCATCTCAAGTGACATCAGACCCCCCCGAGCCTGGAGTTGGTGGGTTCCTATGGTACTATGCTTAGTTGGCATGGCCCAGGAACAAGCTCTGTGCCCCTACCTGTCCTGAACCTGCCTCTTTCATTTTCTGTTCCGTATGCTTAGGAAGTATTGTATGCCGTTGGCTCTCCTCCACCTTTCAGCGATGAGGAGCTTATTGAGGGCAGTCAGCAGCTACTGCCCAGCCAAGATGAGGAGGAGAGATCCGCTGCTTCCTGTGGTAGGTGGGCAAGTAGTGACAATGACAGTTGCGTAACTGGTGAGGGTGACATTAATGACGTGCAGACAGTAATGGATGATGATGTAGCCATGGAGGCAGTGGCTGTAGTCAGTCAGGATGACGTGGTGGGGAGAAAATGCCATAGTTTGGGAATTTTTGGGGGAATTTTTCATCAAGTTGCTGGAGGATGTCAACGTGGCCATTTGAAGAATCTGTGGTCAGAAGGTGAAGCGTGGCCAGGGTGCCAATGTTGGCACTATGACCCTGCGTCAGCACATGCAGCATCACCATAAAGTGGCCTGGGAAAACAGTGGCATTAATGTAGTGGTAAAGCCTGACGCAGCAACTGCTGCATCTCCCAATGGCCCACACCCTTTCTCCAGCAGTCAAGGCTCCACCACCTTAGCAGAAGTTAGATGTGTTTCCTTTCCATTATCTACTGGTCCTGTTGCTCTTGCTCCTCCTCTTTCTACTCCTCATCTCCATTATTTCATCAGCAATCGATCACTGAGTCGATTACAAAGGGACAACAGTATGCTACTGGCCACACTGCTGGTACTACAGTCCCCCCCTTTCCATGTGGTTGACTCTGCCCCTTTCAGACAAATGATGGCTTGTGCCGAGCCAAGGTGGAGAGTACCAAGCCATCATTACTTCTCCCAAAAGGCTGTATCAGGCCTGCACACGTATGTTAATCAGAAGGTGGGCCAGTCCGTGAGCCTGTCAGTGTCTGTTCACAGCAGCGCCGACGTGTGGAGCTGTAACTACGGTCAAGGACAATATATGTCTTTTACAATCCACTGGATAAATATGGTTCCTGCCCAGCTACACCAGCAACTTGGCCAGGTGTCGGCACTGCCGCCTACACGTTGTCGAGCTGTGAGTCATGCCCCAATGTCCTCCTCTGCCTCCTCAACCTTCACTTTGTTCTCAGCCTCTACTGTAGGCACAATTCGTAGTGCTCTTCCAGCATACCATCTATGCAGAGCATGACGGTGTCACACACTTCTGCATCTGGTTTGCTTGGGCGAACTGTGTCACACCGAGGAGGAACTTCTCTTCATTCTTCAAGAGGAAATTGAATCCTGACTTTCTCCTTGCCAACTGAAGATTGGAACGATGGTCACCGATAACAGAAAGCACATTGTGTCGGCGCTGCGTCAAAGAGGGCTGACCCATGCACTCTGCATGGTGCATGTCTCTAATCTGGTTGTAAAGCTGATCCTGAAGTCTTCCACCCAACTGCAAGACATCCTGAAAATGGCCAGGAAACTGTGCATGCACTTCAGCCACTCTTACCCTGAAAAACTCACCCTCCTTGAGCTACAAAAGGCAGAACAGCGTTCCCCAACATTTGCGACATTTCCACTCGTTTCAACTCCACCCTCCAAATGTTGGACCAACGTTATGAGGAGAAGAAGGCCTTTAGCGATTTCTTAATGAGGCAGGCAGACAGGAGCACTCCCTTGTGTAACTTCGACGTTAGCCAGTTTCAGCTTATGCGTGACACCTGCCGTTTGCTCAGGCCTTTTGAGGAGACAAATTTATTTGTCAGTTGCCAGGACTATGGGATGAAAGACGTCATTCCACTCCTTCATGTCCAAGAGCAGATGCTGATAAATCTGTCTGGCCAGGGGACAGGAGACGTGGCACCTACATCTCATGTCCACCTGAGCCCTGTGGGGGTTGGACTGGTGGAGTAGGAGAAGGACAATCGTGCACAATCAATGTATAGAGAAATGGGTGACAGGAGAGGAACAGAAAGAGCTGGAGGGCGATGAGGAAGGCCAGGCAGATGACTCCGACACACCACGGCAGTATACAGTGGAGATGGAGGCAGGGAGTCCCTCAGAGCCCCTTGCGTGAAAGGCCAGATGCATGCTGAGTTCCTTGCATAGTGACAGCCGTATTATCACCATACTGGTGATAATGACTACTGGTTCTTCACCATGTTAGACCCTTGCTACTGGTCCAAAATGGGGGCCTTTTTTCCACCTGCTGAGAGGGAGGATAAACTCAACTACTATTGAGACAACCTATGTAGTCAGTAGGCCGCTGCCTATGTGTGCCATCGCCTATCATCATGAAGGTCTGAGCTGGGGAGGGCCCTTAGTGCTCATGCTCCATTGCCATGACTGTTGAGAGGGGTGGGGGTACAGGAGCAGCACCAGATCCATCAGCAGCAAACTAAGACTGGAGTCTCTAATGAGCACTTTTCTTCACCCACCTACTGTAGAAACCAGCCAGCAGCAGCAAGACATGGAGTAGGAAGTTGAGAAGACTATGGGCATGGCGGTGTAGGTGGCAGAAGTGGAGGAGGTGCAGGAAGAAGCCAACACTGTTTTTTTTTTTTTAATGTGTATGTTAATTCTGTATGTGACCTTTAGCCAGGCAGGTATACTTCTCTACTCTGCCAATATAAGAAATAATAATCTTGAGCCAGGAGGAGGAGGTCTGAGTGGAGGAGGAGGTGACGTGGGTGTGCAGGCGCAAGAGGCGGAGGTGATCACCAACTTTTTTTATTTTAATTATGTTTTTTTGTGGAGGCCCAAAAACATTGGGAAATGGCAAAGAGAATGCACAAAGTGAGCTGGAGTATAACAATGGCTGGGTGTGGACGGTATACCTCTCTACTCTGCCTAAGGTACGGACAAGTCCTGTGGGATCCATGCCTGGTTCATTTTAATGAATGCGGGCTTGTCCACGTTGGCTGTGGACAGGCGGAGGTGCCTGTCTATAATCACACCCCCTCTCGTGCTAAACACACGTTCGAACAATACACTTGCCACAGGGCAGGCCAGCACCACCAAGGCGTAAAGGGCAAGCTCAAGCCATGTGCCCAATTTGGAGACCCAGAAGTTAAATGGGGCATTCCTATAAGTCAGTACGTGCAGACTTATGGACATGTATTGTTCCACCATGTTGCCGAAATGTAGCCTCCTGCTAAGATGGTCAGATGGTGGTGCTGGATGCTGTGGTGTGCTGACAAAGCTTTTCTACATTTCGGACGTGCAAACCCTCCCTTCTGAGGTGCTGATGGTGCCCCAGCTGCATGTGCGACTTTCTTCTCCTCTGTTTTCACCTCGTTTTGTGCACTAAGTCCCCGCTGTCAGGTGGGAGCACCATCAGTAGCGCCTGTACCAGCGTTCGCTAATGCTTGCACATCTTCTGATCATGCTCCAGTGACAGAGGTAAAGACAGCACGTTGTCCTTGTAGCGGGGATCCAGCAGGGTGACTAACCCAGTAATCATCATTGCTAAAAATTAGGGCAACTCAGCGGTCGTTGCACAGGCACTGCAGCGTGTAGTCGCTCATGTGTGCAAGGCTGCCCAGAGGCAACGACAAGCTGTCCACAGTGGGAGGTGTATCGTCTGTGTCATCTGTATCCCTCCAGCCATGCTCCAGTGATGCTGTGAGTGATGGTCTTTCCATACAACATCTTTCAAGTGCAACTCTTTAAGTGCACATACAGAATTATACCAGAATGTAATACTTTGGATATAGAATCTACTTTGTCATCACCATCTACTGACCATCATCTATTTTCTCTCCTTTCCAGGTATGTCTTTACTGAATGCAACTGCACCCAACTTTCCAAGAACCTGATAACATCCACATAGCTCATCTTTCCTTCCCAATCCCTGGTATGTCTTTACTGAATGCAACTGCACCCAACTTTCCAAGAACCTGATAACATCCACATAGCTCATCTTTCCTTCCCAATCCCTGGTATGTCTTTACTGAATGCAACTGCACCCAACTTTCCAAGAACCTGATAACATCCACATAGCTCATCTTTCCTTCCCAATCCCTGGTATGTCTTTACTGAATGCAACTGCACCCAACTTTCCAAGAACCTGATAACATCCACATAGCTCATCTTTCCTTCCCAATCCCTGGTATGTCTTTACTGAACATTAATGTCTTTTTCCCTGATGGATTTATTGAGTACTTGTTTATATTGACTATTTCACCCCTGTGTCTGGTCCTACTTTGATTAGGCCAACTATAACCTCCTCCCCACTTGGTCACACCTGATTGAGCACAGAGTGGTATAAATCTAAGTGCTTAGGTCTTTAGACCTAGGTCTTTCCATACAACATGTTTCAAGTGCAACTCTTTAAGTGCACATACAGAATTATACCAGAATTGGACTGGAAGGGGACCAACGGTAACTAATGAAATAGTTAATGCAAACAATGATTCAATTTTTCATCTTGCTCTTCCCACTTTCCGTAAACCTCCAAAAATGCTCTTACATACAATCACCCAGCAAGGAACTGTTCATCTCTCCCTCCATTTTACCCACTCATCTAACCTCCTGTGCAAACCTGTTTAGTGACATAAAACATTTCCTTCCCAAACACACACGGCCTCCTCATGCCCTCTCTTTCTCTCACCTACTGACACTTTCCCTGCTTCTACTTATTGCTGGCGACATCTCTCCAAATCCAGGCTCCCCAAAGCAAATCCCCACCATTATTTCCTCCTCTCACTACAAATCCCCCTCTACAAATTTCTGCAATCTCTTAAACCTAAAAAACATTCCCCTGACCCCTGCTCCCTCGGTTGGTGCTGGATGCTGTGGTGTGCTGACAAAGCTTTTCTACATTTCGGACGTGCAAACCCTCCCTTCTGAGGTGCTGATGGTGCCCCAGCTGCATGTGCGACTTTCTTCTCCTCTGTTTTCACCTCGTTTTGTGCACTAAGTCCCCGCTGTCAGGTGGGAGCACCATCAGTAGCGCCTGTACCAGCGTTCGCTAATGCTTGCACATCTTCTGATCATGCTCCAGTGACAGAGGTAAAGACAGCACGTTGTCCTTGTAGCGGGGATCCAGCAGGGTGACTAACCCAGTAATCATCATTGCTAAAAATTAGGGCAACTCAGCGGTCGTTGCACAGGCACTGCAGCGTGTAGTCGCTCATGTGTGCAAGGCTGCCCAGAGGCAACGACAAGCTGTCCACAGTGGGAGGTGTATCGTCTGTGTCATCTGTATCCCTCCAGCCATGCTCCAGTGATGCTGTGAGTGATGGTCTTTCCATACAACATCTTTCAAGTGCAACTCTTTAAGTGCACATACAGAATTATACCAGAATGTAATACTTTGGATATAGAATCTACTTTGTCATCACCATCTACTGACCATCATCTATTTTCTCTCCTTTCCAGGTATGTCTTTACTGAATGCAACTGCACCCAACTTTCCAAGAACCTGATAACATCCACATAGCTCATCTTTCCTTCCCAATCCCTGGTATGTCTTTACTGAATGCAACTGCACCCAACTTTCCAAGAACCTGATAACATCCACATAGCTCATCTTTCCTTCCCAATCCCTGGTATGTCTTTACTGAACATTAATGTCTTTTTCCCTGATGGATTTATTGAGTACTTGTTTATATTGACTATTTCACCCCTGTGTCTGGTCCTACTTTGATTAGGCCAACTATAACCTCCTCCCCACTTGGTCACACCTGATTGAGCACAGAGTGGTATAAATCTAAGTGCTTAGGTCTTTAGACCTAGGTCTTTCCATACAACATGTTTCAAGTGCAACTCTTTAAGTGCACATACAGAATTATACCAGAATTGGACTGGAAGGGGACCAACGGTAACTAATGAAATAGTTAATGCAAACAATGATTCAATTTTTCATCTTGCTCTTCCCACTTTCCGTAAACCTCCAAAAATGCTCTTACATACAATCACCCAGCAAGGAACTGTTCATCTCTCCCTCCATTTTACCCACTCATCTAACCTCCTGTGCAAACCTGTTTAGTGACATAAAACATTTCCTTCCCAAACACACACGGCCTCCTCATGCCCTCTCTTTCTCTCACCTACTGACACTTTCCCTGCTTCTACTTATTGCTGGCGACATCTCTCCAAATCCAGGCTCCCCACAGCAAATCCCCACCATTATTTCCTCCTCTCACTACAAATCCCCCTCTACAAATTTCTGCAATCTCTTAAACCTAAAAAACATTCCCCTGACCCCTGCTCCCTCGGTTCCTCTGACAGGAGCATTATGGAACGCACGCTCAGTTAATAACAAACTGTCTTTCATCCATGACCTCTTCATCTCACACAAACTTTCCCTTCTGGGTATCACAGAAACATGGCTGACACCCTCTGACACTGCCTCCCCTGCTGCACTCTCTTATAGCGGATTTCATTTCACCCACACCCCACGCCCTGGCTGCAAACATGGTGGAGGAGTTGGTCTGCTTCTGTCTGGAAATTGCTCCTACAGCCCAAGTCCACCACCACCCTTAACTCTCAATTCATTTGAAGTACACTCTGTTCGCATCTACTCTCCCTCCAACCTGCAAGTAGCTGTCATCTACCGCCCCCCAGGCCCAGCCACCATCTTTCTTGACCATTTTAATACCTGGCTCCTACATTTTCTTTCTGCCAACATTCCCACTATCATCATGGGTGACTTCAACATCCCTATCGACACTTGCAACTCGACCAACTCCAAACTTCTGGCACTCGCTTCCTCCTTCGGCCTCTCCCAGTGGTCTTCCGCTCCCACCCACAGAGTTGGTCATACTCTAGATCTGATCTTTACTCGCCTCTGCTCCTTATCTAACCTTTCTAATTCGCCACTCCCCCTATCTGACCACAACTTACTCACCTTCTCTTCTCTGGTCTCTTCTGCTGCTCCTCCGGTCCACACACTAGCACACCCCTGCAGGAACCTTAAACATCTCGACTTTCACCTACTTTCGGAATCTCTTTCACCTCTTTCCAACATTCATTCCCTCAAAGACCCCGATGCTGCCACCACTCTGTATAACACCACAATAGCTACAGCCCTGGACTCTGTTGCCCCCCTCACACTCCACAAATCCCGGAAAATCAACAGACAACCCTGGCACACAGACCTGACCAAGAAACTCAGACAAGCTTCCAGAGCTGCTGAGCGGCAATGGAAGAAATCCCATTCAAAGGATCACTTCACCACATACAAGCAATCCCTCCTCATTTTCAAATCATCACTCTCTGATGCAAAACAGGCCTACTTCTCATCTCTAATATCTTCTCTGTCCCACAACCCCAAACAACTGTTCAACACTTTTAACTCTCTTCTCCGTCCACCGGCGCCCCCACCTTCACCTCTTATCTCAGCAGAGGACTTTGCCACATACTTCAAACAAAAGATCATCAACATCAGAGAAGGCTTCAGTGCACAGTCCCCTCAGCCCCTCTACATAACTGCTTAGTACTCTTCCACCAAAACCTGCTTCTCCACAATTACAGAAAATAACTTTTTCTCCACTGTATTCACTGAGGAAAATAAAATGTCAGATGAAATGCAGAGTATAAAAGTAAATTCCCCTTTAAAAGTGTCCTCTCTGACCCAGGAAGAGGTGCAGCAACGTCTTAAAAATATTAAAATAGACAAATCACCAGGACCGGATGGCATACACCCCCGTATCCTAAGAGAATTAAGTAATGTAATCGACAGACCCTTATTTCTGATATTTAAGGACTCTATACTGACGGGGAGTGTTCCACAGGATTGGCGCATAGCAAATGTGGTGCCAATATTCAAAAAGGGTCCAAAAACAGAGCCTGGAAACTATAGGCCGGTAAGTTTAACGTCTGTTGTGGGGTAAACTGTTGAAGGTTTTCTGAGAGATGCTATCTTGGAGTACCTCAATGAAAATAAGCAAATAACTCCATATCAGCATGGCTTCATGAGGGATCGGTCATGTCAAACCAATTTAATCAGTTTCTATGAGGAGGTAAGTTCTAGACTTGACCGCGGCGACTCAATGGATGTCGTATATTTGGACTTCTCCAAAGCGTTTGACACTGTACCACATAAAAGGTTTAGTATACAAAATGAGAATGCTTGGCCTGGGAGAAAATGTCTGTATGTGGGTAAGTAACTGGCTTAGTGATAGAAAACAGAGGTGGTTATTAACGGTACATACTCAGATTGGGTCACTGTCACTAGTGGGGTACCACAGGGGTCTGTATTGGGTCCTATTCTTTTCAATATATTTATTAATGATCTTGTAGAAAGCTTGCACAGTAAAATATCAATTTTTGCAGATGACACTAAACTGTGTAAAGTAATTAACACAGAAGAGGACAGTGCACTGCTACAGCAGGATCTGGATAGACTGGAGGCTTGGGCAGAAAAGTGGCAGATGAGGTTTAACACTGACAAATGTAAGGTTATGCATATGGGAAGGAATAATGCAAGTCACCAGTACATACTAAATGGTAAAGCATTGGGTAACTCTGACATGGAAAAGGACCTAGGAATTTTAGTGAACAGCAAACTAAGCTGCAGAAACCAGTGTCAGACAGCTGCTGCCAAGGCCAATAAGATAATGGGTTGCATCAAAAGAGGCATAGATGCCCGTGATGAGAACATAGTCCTGCCACTTTACAAATCACTAGTCAGACCACATATGGAGTACTGTGTACCGTTCTGGGCTCCTGTGAACAAGGCAGACATAGCAGAGCTGGAGAGGGTTCAGAGGAGGGCAACTAAAGTCATAGCTGGAATGGGTGGACTACAATACCCAGAAAGATTATCAAAATTAGGCTTATTCACTTTAGAAAAAAGACGACTGAGGGGAGATCTAATAACTATGTATAAATATATCAGAGGTCAGTACAGAGATCTCTCCCATCATCTATTTATCCGAGGACAGTGACCATGACGAGGGGACATCCTCTGCGTCTGGAGGAAAGAAGGTTTGTACATAAACATAGAAGAGGATTCTTTACGGTAAGAGCAGTGAGACTATGGAACTCTCTGCCTGAGGAGGTGGTGATGGTAAGTTCACTAAGAGAGTTCAAGAAGGGCCTGGATGTATTTCTGGAGGGTAATAATATTACAGGTTATAGTTACTAGAGAGGGGTCGTTGATCCAGGGAGTTATTCTGATTGCCTGACTGGAGTCGGGAAGGAATTTTTCCCCCTAAAGTGAGGAAAATTGGCTTCTACCTCACAGGGTTTTTTGCCTTCCCCTGGATCAACTTGTAGGAAAACAGGCTGAACTGGATGGACAGATGTCTTTTTTCGGCCTTACAAACTATGTTACTATGTTACTATGTTACAGAAGAATACCTTTCCACCCTACTCTCCAGATCACATCTCACCACCTGCGCACTTGACCCAATCCCATCCCACCTCATTCCCAACCTCTCCTCAGTGTTCATCCCAGCCCTAACTCATCTCTCCAACCTATCACTGACCTCTGGTGTCTTCCCCTCTGGTTTTAAACACGCTACAATTAAACCCATCCTTAAAAAACCCTCACTCGACCCATCTTCTCTGTCCAGCTATCGCCCCATATCACTTCTGCCATATGCCTCAAACTACTGAGCAACATGTCCATCAGAACTGTCCTCTCACCTCTCCT